>JARPMJ010001767.1:0-85000 GCA_033366665.1 Phoxinus dragarum
TCTAAACACTATGATGTCATAATGGTCATGCTCCGCCCACTATCACTGACCCGTATTAGCATATTAGCATGTGGTATCTGCCCTCAGCCATTCGACACCCCCCATGGAAGAGAGGGGTGGGGTGAGCAGTTGCTCATTATCATTTAAAGAGACATGCAGCGTAATAGGTCACTGTGAGCAAAGCTGTTTTTGAGGAGGTAAAAAGGGAGGAATTTTAACCAAAGTATATTACAAATTTTACATGAACACCCTGAAGAATCATACCAACTTGTGGAAAATGGGCATCCGATGACCCCTTTAAGTTAATATTTTATAACCTTTATCTTCTACCATAGCTGTATACTAACCAGCCATTTCTACCCATTTTTCCATATCAATGCCATCTGGCCTACAGAGCTCAGTGTTGGCCAGTGTGCGCCTCCTGCAGACGTCTATGGAGGCCGTGGCTGGACAGGAGAATGTGGAGATCGATACCGAAGGCTACTTGCTTGAGAAAGGAGTGAAGGAGACCATCATGGAGTATTTGGATCCTTTGCTGAAGCTCCTGTTGCTGAACCAGGTAACCCCTCCTGAAGCCCAAGCCGAAGCAGGGGCGTCCGGAACGACCACCAGCTAAAGAGTCAGATTCATCTGACCACTGAAATCTGTCCAGCTGGAGCCTGAGGGTGCTGACAGCTAATCAATCAATTAATCCATGTTTTGGTATTTTTTATATATATCCGTTTTATTGACCTAAACACACATCTCAAAGAGTTGCATTAATACTCTTAAATGGCTGCTTCTGAAATAAATGAACAGCATCAAAATTTCACTCAATTTGGTGAGAAGTCTTTTGAATGGTGAATGATTACTCTGTCAATTTTGCCTCACTCTAATGTTTTATTAGCTTGGGGTGAGTAAACGTCTGTTCATTCCTGTCAGGAGAAACCTGGTGCAGCTCTGCCTGGGAAATGACTAGCAATGTGCTTAAATTTCCACCATACGGACCAAAAGGGCTTAGTCCCCAGAGGGTTAAAAGCCTTCAGCTTATATTCTACGTATGTGCGTGCAAGAAAATGTGTGAATGAACCACAACCTTGATATCGATGAAGTGTGACAAAAACAATTGTACAGAAGATACTCCATATATGGTATATCGTGCAATGCACTCATGCATAGTGGAAAAACACAGAGTACAATATGTGCAAACACTTCCTTCTTTTAACAATGGCCACTTCATTTATGATTTACCAGAGTTTGCACATTTGCCAAGGCTGTTTTCTGTGGGGGACAGACCCCTTTATTAATGCAAGCTTATCCTTCATGATATGGAAGCTTTAGCGTAAGTTCTGCTGTTGCGTCATTGATTATCTTCTCATCTATCCAATCACGTTTTAATACTAGAAGTATAAAAGACCCGTACTTACACTTGTCTGAGTTCGCAGATGCTAACGCTTCACTCACCTCCATCCACCCCTCCACCACCAAGATGATTTCTTCCCTCCATCAAAGAGATGGGTTCTTCCGTCTATCCTCCCTATCACCATAGGATTTCCCCTTCAACCTCCCCACCACCACCAGGATGGTCCCTTCCAATACCGCACTGGGGGTCGGCTGCGCCCCTGCCATCTTCAGGCGGGAAATGCTGAATCCGTACCCTCGGATTGCGAGTTACGGACGGGGCCTACGCCAAAGAACTTATTGCATGTGGCTTGCTGGGCTGTTAATAAATGTATAATTATCGAGTATCTATTCTCCCGAGTCTTTCTGGTAGAACTGATGTTTCAGGCCGGGCTAGAAGAACTGACTTTGCTATTGCTTCCCTGACAGTGATCACTCACTTTGCCAGACCCTCGGTCACCTAAACACCTACTGTGTATGTCTATAAGATCCCAAAGCAGTCTTCTTTTGCAATGGGAAGACCCCCTCCCACAGAGGATCGTAGAATTATCAGAATTATAATACATTTTAATCCAAAGGATAATGTCTTCAGTTGTATGACCAAACCAAGAACTTCTCTCGTTGTCTATTGGGTCTGCCTGGCATCACGTCTGCCCATACTTCCTGTATAATTCCAGTATGCCGATTTAGAGGTATCCTTTTCCCTTGCGTGTATGCCAAGAGGTTGGTATGTCCTATTTCTATAACTTGCATATGTTGCTATAATGGCTACAATTGAGGGGTCACTCAACACTGTTGTATCGATTTGAGCTGAATGTTGCTTGCCAATTCTCCTACAAACCCAACTGGATGTGATGTGAGTAAATGGGGACGGGGCACTAGTTCTAAACCCTGTGACTTGTTCAGTTAATGACTCAGGGATTCCATGTGTGCGGGCAGAACCGTGGGCAGTCAGGGTGAATTTAGACCTAAATAGTGTCAAAGGATCCATTGATGATCCAGATAAACGATTTATTTTAGGGCCTATCTTCTGTCAGCAGAAACCCTGTATCACTAAAAAATACAGTTCCTCTGCACTACTCAGTCTCTAGACTTCTCTATAGTTTGGCTCTCCAAATTTTACAAGGGTCAGGCTCCTGATGAGTACCTGTTTTCCTGAAACAAAATCATGAGTTGGACTTTCTGTAGGCATAGGGAGAGACAAAGAGACATTGGGCCCTATTGTAACGATCTGAAACGCAAGTGTCAAAGCGCAAAGCGCAAGTAACTTTGTGGGCGGATCCCGGCGTTGTTGCTATTTTCCCGGCAGGATAAATGACTCTAGCGCCCGGCGCAAATCTAAAATGTGTTGGTCTGAAGTCGCTTCATTATTCATAGGTGTGGTTTGGGCGTAACGTGAAATAAACCAATCAGAGCGTCCTCTCACATTCCCTTTAAGAGCCGGCGCGCTTGTTCCACGGCGGATTGCTATTATAACGGCGGATTGCTATTATAACGGTGGATTGCTATTATAACGGCGGATTGCTATTATAACTGCGGATTTGCCAGCGCACGCCAGGAGCGGTTCACAGCCGAGGAAACCGACGTTCTCGTCAGGACCGTAAAACACAGAGAAGTGACATTGGGGATGATGGAGAAACACACACACATTAGCTTCGGTTAAACAGGCGTATAATTTGGGTAAATGTGTAGCCTAATCTAGATTATTTTTTAAAAAATCTAGATAGATCTTTTTCACATCTTCACGGACACAACAATGATTTCCCTCGTGTGTTAATATTTTTCCTTGTAATAATGTATGATTTGCAAAAATTAAAACTGCTGCGTCTGTTTATATTATTTATATTATATTATATTATTATTATTATTATTATTATTAGAGAATCAAAGTGGATGCGCGTTAACATTATGGCCAAGCACGCGCCCTTAAAATACCATATCACTAACGCGCAACGCACCACTGTCTTTAGACTGTTTTTTTCTGGTCAGTGGCGCAATTGCTTTCTAAAACTGGAAAATAGCACCAGGGAACTTTTGCGCCGGAACACGCCTCCTTTTTGCGCTGAACCGCCCCCGCGAGCGCAAGTTCATTCCCTAATTTATAGGAATGATACATGCGTCGGTGTTCAAAGTAAATTGCGCTGGGTGCAAGATAGGGCCCATTGGCATTTATAGATTTCAGTTTTTTTTACTAACGCCGTAACGTAGTCCTCGACTACCACTTCCAGGTCACCTAGGGAAGAAACGCCGGGGCAATTTTTCACCCATGGTGAATCTCAAAAGGAGAGAGTTTGGTTGTGGCACATGGGGTCATTCTTAGTTCTGCCAATACGGCTGGTTGTAAATGCATCCATTTTTTCCCATGTCCAATGAGGCCTTGGTCAGTTTATCTTTTATCGTTCGATTCATTCGTTTGACTGCCGAAGATTGTGCTTGATAAGGAATGTGAAAATGCCAATCAATAGCTAACGGTTTAGCGAAGAGCTTCGATACTTTAGAAGCAAATGGAGTTCTGTTATCACTCTCTCACCTTGGGTATCCTGTATCGGGGAATGATAATTTGTTCCTGCGCTGCTTTCTTTTTCATCTGCGTGCCTATTCCCACAGCGGTTTCAACATCCCCAGACCTTTGACTTTCACTATGGCCACTTGGGCCGGTAGCTGTACCTCTTCAATAAGGTCTGCTATGAACCCTCAATAGGGTATTGGTTTCCCATCTGCAGTTTTAAAAATGACTTTGCGCCTATGTTTGGCAAAGTTGTGTACTACACCATGAGCATACTTTAAATCTGTGTGAATTGTTACTGCTCTATCTTTTGCGAGCATGCATACTATTATGAGTGCAATTAGCTCAGCTGCTTGTGCCGAATTATGACGTAGAGCGGTTGCTTCTACGATAGTGCCATTGAGTTTTACGATTGAATATCCACAGAGGAAAACACCATCATAAAGTTTTGAGCAAGACCCATCTACATACATACATTTTGGCATTTTGAGTCTGTGATAGTGCTTTACTATGTAGAAAATCGCATCTTGCCCTCCATCTGCATTTCGTGCCACAGCAGTGATGTCATGTGCAAACAACCTGTTAGCAGGGATATTGTTATGCTTTTCTGTTTACAGCGAAGTAAGCTAATTTCCTGCACAAAATATGACAGCATTGTAATATAACTATAATATGTAACTATAAAGTTTACAGTGGCTTCATAAATTAATTAAAAACAAAAAAGCAAAACACATTATTTGTCTGTATATAATGTGTTGTGAAAGCTTTTTCCACACCGGAGAAAGGCATCCGGTCTCGACCAGTGAGGTAATGTATGGAAGAGTTTCACAGAAATGCAACTTGTTGAGGTCAGTATTAGAACAATGGCTCTCTGAATGAGTAACCAAACTCTCAGAATCATTAAGTGCTGAACATAAGCAACCCTTATAACTCTGTTATAACCTAAACTTCAATGTTCTCATCCACGTACACAGACAGAAAATTATTTCTAACAGCACTTCTTATAGCAGTGTTCATGTTGTACTTGATCTCACACTGAGTGACAATCATGATACGTAGATAATTTGTTCTATTAACACACACCGTGGCTTATTCTGATGATGTTATCATTGACTACGTTTACATGCAGCCAATAACCCGGTCGCGCACGGCCATGTAAACACCGGCAAAAACCCGGATATGCTCATATCCCGGTTTTTAAAAACCGGGATATTATACCTGGGGTACCCCTTTTCTAACCCGAATATTTGGTCTTGTAAACGCGTTTCGGCATATCCCCATCAAAATGTGTGTTCTGCGCATGTTCTATTCGCAATGAATCTTGGTCTTTTGAGTAAGTTAGAGACGGCGCATAAAAAAACCCCGCGTGCAGTATAGCGGAAGTAAACAAGTCGAGGTTAACATGGCGAGACGCAGCACAGCACCGCACTTTTGGAGCGAGGAGGACACCAATTTCCTTATATGTGTGGCACAGCTCCAGCTACATTTCCCATCTCTTGCTCAATTTCTCTCCTTCTATTAATAAAGACCATGAGGCACAGTAGTGTCAGTGCTGCTGGTGGATCAGTACCAGCGCCAAAGCGCAAACAAAGACTATCGCTATCTGCCCCAAACTATTCATTATCCGCCTGCTGCTGCTGTTGCTGCTGTTGTTGTTGTCTTTGGATACAGGAAGAAGAATCGGAAATGACGCATATTGCGTCTTAACCCTTATGTGCTGTTGGGGCTGTTTTCAGCCACTATGGGGTATTTTTTAGTCTTATTTTGGCCATAACTTTCTCTGTGTTTCAGCAAATGGAATGATTTTTGGTGACAAATCTTATTTTGACACACATTTTGGGAAAATGCTTTGAAATTTTTCAAAAACTCAACAGTACACTCTGGGCAAATTCACTACCCTTTCGTTATGTTCGTGGCTGAAAACAGCCACTACTTTAAACTGCTGTAAAAATTGATCAGATAAATATTTTTTTGAATTTTTTTTTGCATAAATCTATTAATCAACCTCAGCCCTGTTCAAAACTACTAAATGTTTTAAAAAAAATCAAGATTTTAACTCTTTAATTGCCAAATTAATAAATTATGTCGCTGATTTTGGGGGGAAAAAAACACAAAATTACTTATTTTCAATATAAAATGTGATTGTGGACTGGATTTTTTTTTACCTTTTATCATAGTCTTGGACATGTCAAAGATTAGAAACAACATTGGTTTTGATGCATTGTTAGTTTTTGTGCAGCATCAGATTTTAACTTTTTCTCCCTCATTTACTGTTCGTGGCTGTTTTTGCCCCATTGACTTCCATTATAACCACATTTTTTGATTGCAAAGCCATGACACCATAAAATCATGCATTTTTGATTGTTGGTGGTTTTCCCTGTTGGGAAGAGGTAAAATTAGTAATTTTTACTGTTGATAACCAGGTGGCACCATTAACCCTTTATATAGGCCTGTGCAAAAAAAAAGCTTAGTTTCTGGCTTTTACATGGAGTTATATGGAGTATAATAGCATAATAAAGTGTGTGTGTGTGTGTGTGTGTGTGTGTGTGTGTGTGTGTGTGTGTGTGTGTGTGTGTGTGTGTGTGTGTGTGTGTGTGTGTGTGTGTGTGTGTGTGTGAGAGAGAACTCACCTTGATGCGTCTGAGAAAATCAAAGTATGCACCTCAGCTCTCAGAACTACATGGAGTAAACAAAAAACAAAGTAAGTGTATTTATGCATCTGCCTTTTGATGGTGAGAAATGCAGACTAAACAAAAACTAATCAAGTGGATTTGAACACTTGCATGCAAGCCTGCTTTTCATTTGATGGTGAGAAGAGCAGCAAGCAACATGAGAAAGGGCTTGACTTGCAGTGAAGTTTTAGAGATGATTCTGCAGCCTTACCCCTCCAGCGAGCTACATAGGATGGTATTGTCTTCTCCCTCTGACACCACAGACTCAGGAGAGTCAGACCATTATTTGGATGTGGCACCCTCATTCATCCTCTCTAGCTTCCACTGAAGGCAAAGGAGGATTCGGAGGATCCTGGATCTGGGTGGATTGGGAGAAACGGCGAAGTTTGGTTTTCCACCAACGCGGAGACAACTCCCTTTCTTCAGCCTGCCATAGTCGACTCCAGGGCCGACGAGATTATTGACCTCATTGTCAGCATGACCAACCTCCAAAACGCAGAGCTCTGCTGATTTCTTGAATCTTGAGAGGGACATGGTGGCTCTAAAAATCGCACGACCACTGCGATCATCCCACAGGCAACGTGTGGACTCCCCTCTGGACCTGTAGACACCGGCCAAAATCAGTAGCCCCATGTAGGCACGGAGATCTGTGGAGTCCACCCCGGTCCAGTTTCTCATTGTGCGGCGCCCGTAAAAAACAGATTGAACACAGAATCAATGTTCTGGACCCTTGCGATGGCATAGCGCGTCGGCCATGAAGTCACGCCTCTGGCAGGCTGAAGAAAGGGAGTTGTCTCCGCGTTGGTGGAAAACCACACTTCGCCGTTTCTCCCAATCCACCCAGACCCAGGATCCTCCGAAATCCCCTTTGCCTTCAGTGGAAGCTAGAGAGGATGATGAGGGTGCCACATCCAAATAATGGTCTGACTCTCCTGAGTCTGTGGTGTCAGAGGGAGAAGACAATACATCCTGCAGCTCGCTGGAGGGTCCGGCTGCATGATCAATCTCTAGAACTTCACTGCAAGTCAAGCCCTTTCTCATGTTGCTTGCTGCTCTTCTCACCATCAAATGACCAGCAGGCTTGCAAGCATGTGATAAATGTCCACTTGCTTTGTTTTTGTTTAGTCTGCATTTCTCACCATCAAAAGGCAGATGCATAAATACACTTACTTAGTTTTTTGTTTACTCCATGTAGTTCTGAGAGCTGAGGTGCATACTTTGATTTTCTCAGACGCATCAAGGTGAGTTCTCTCACACACACACACACACACACACACACACACACACACACACACACACACACACACACACACACACACACACACACACACTTTATTATGCTATTATACTCCATATAACTCCATGTAAAAGCCAGAAACTAAGCTTTTTTTTGCACAGGCCTATATAAAGGGTTAATGGTGCCACCTGGTTATCAACAGTAAAAATTACTAATTTTACCTCTTCCCAACAGGGAAAACCACCAACAATCAAAAATGCATGATTTTATGGTGTCATGGCTTTGCAATCAAAAAATGTGGTTATAATGGAAGTCAATGGGGCAAAAACAGCCACGAACAGTAAATGAGGGAGAAAAAGTTAAAATCTGATGCTGCACAAAAACTAACAATGCATCAAAACCAATGTTGTTTCTAATCTTTGACATGTCCAAGACTATGATAAAAGGTAAAAAAAAATCCAGTCCACAATCACATTTTATATTGAAAATAAGTAATTTTGTGTTTTTTTCCCCCCAAAATCAGCGACATAATTTATTAATTTGGCAATTAAAGAGTTAAAATCTTGATTTTTTTAAAAACATTTAGTAGTTTTGAACAGGACTGAGGTTGATTAATAGATTTATGCAAAAAAAAATTCAAAAAAATATTTATCTGATCAATTTTTACAGCAGTTTAAAGTAGTGGCTGTTTTCAGCCACGAACATAACGAAAGGATGGAAATTTGAACGATGCACAAGGGTTAATGTTGTCCGTATGTCCAGACGCTAACCGTGCGTCGCCGTTTACATCGGGATATTGGCGACTGATTACACATTCCATGTATACAGGAGTAACTCTCTCTGCTCACGCATGTAAACGGGTTATCCCGAATGTTTCAGAAACCCGAATAGTGACCTTAACCCGGCCATAACCCGAATTTTAACAGCTTGTAAACGTAGTCACTGTCTTATAAGAGGGGACACTCCTGACCAAAATCATCATACATCAGATTTGCGTTTTTGCATAGTTTGGAAATGTTATAGAACAATGGAAGTGTAATTGATTGATTAATTTCAGTAAGTTTGCCCTTACACAAAGAAAATATATTTCCTTATATACGAATGTTGAAAATATTAAATTATTTGATAATATATAACTATAGAATAATATATTGTGTTAATATATGTATTAATACATTAGGACTTGATGCTTTTCATTTATTGAATAATGTGACAATATATTTACTTATACACTATACAGTATATAATGTATGTGATTTTAATATTAAATAGCACTTCATAATATATAGATATTGTCATGAATTTGCGTGGAAGCAAAGGCGGTAGTCGGATCTAAATGCAAGCAGTAGACTTTAATTACTCAGAACAGGATAAACTCAGAACAAGGAACAGGATTACTCACATGGAACGTACACATTCAATAACTCCAAAGGAGGTGGAGACGAGACAAGACCCAGGCAGAGCAGAGGAGGTGTAGAGTTCAAAAATAGTGATCTGCATGGTGCCTTTGGGCTCAGTGATGTTGAATTTAAATGACATGTAAAATAAAGATATGTTATGTTACATTGTGATGTAATGGTGTTTTCTGGAAGGGACTAAAGAACAACTCATTTTTATCAGCTGAAAGGCAGAATAAAAATGTTTTTATTAAGTTAGATAGACGTTATGTTTTAGCATTGGTAACATGTCCCACATTGTTCCACACAAACTTATAATTGTCCCACATTTGGTTCGTTTGATGAAGGCAGAGAAACAAGGTACAAACTGAATGAAAAAACCAAAGACAGTGAAACCACAAACCAGAAACATGACATAATATACACCACCGCTACAGATATACATGTGATAAACTATATTACTATGCATGTATAAATATATTTGAACATATACTGCATGTCCAAATATTTGTATTTAAATTTATATTTGTAAATCTGTCACGGGTGACACAGAATGCAATATTTAATAGTCACAGGGGCAGTAGCACACTACACACCTAACACAACGTTAATGCAAGAAAATGACCTAGAGCCGAGACGGGATGAAGGCCCACGGTGGAACTGATGGAGGGAGGATCCAGGCTGGAATCAGGAGCTCGAGCGAGGGAGGTGGAGACGAGACCCAGGCACAGCAGAGAGGCGTAGAGCCAGGGAAACACTGAAGCCCTGGAGGAGGTGGAGACGAGACGAGACCCAGGCACTGCAGAGGAGGAGTAGAGCCAGGGAAACGCTGAAGGCCTGGAGGAGGTGGAGACGAGACGAGACCCAGGCACAGCAGAGGAGGTGTAGAGCCAGGGAAACGCTGAAGGCCTGGAGGAGGTGGAGAAGAGACCCAGGCACAGCAGAGGAGGAGTAGAGCCAGGGAAACGCTGAAGGCCTGGAGGAGGTGGAGAAGAGACCCATGCAGAGCAGAGGAGGAGTAGAGCCAGGGAAATGCTGAAGGCCTGGAGGAGGTGGAGACGAGACGAGACCCAGGCACAGCAGAGGAGGAGTAGAGCCAGGGAAATGCTGAAGGCCTGGAGGAGGTGGAGACGAGACGAGACCCAGGCACTGCAGAGGAGGAGTAGAGCCAGGGAAACACTGAAGCCCTGGAGGAGGTGGAGAAGAGACCCAGGCACAGCAGAGGAGGAGTAGAGCCAGGGAAATGCTGAAGGCCTGGAGGAGGTGGAGACGAGACGAGACCCAGGCACAGCAGAGGAGGAGTAGAGCCAGGGAAACGCTGAAGGCCTGGAGGAGGTGGAGAAGAGACCCATGCAGAGCAGAGGAGGAGTAGAGCCAGGGAAATGCTGAAGGCCTGGAGGAGGTGGAGACGAGACGAGACCCAGGCACAGCAGAGGAGGAGTAGAGCCAGGGAAACGCTGAAGGCCTGGAGGAGGTGGAGAAGAAACCCATGCAGAGCAGAGGAGGAGTAGAGCCAGGGAAATGCTGAAGGCCTGGAGGAGGTGGAGACGAGACGAGACCCAGGCACAGCAGAGGAGGAGTAGAGCCAGGGAAACACTGAAGCCCTGGAGGAGGTGGAGACAAGACGAGACCCAGGCAGAGCAGAGGAGATGTAGAGCCAGGGAAATGCTGAAGGCCTGGAGGAGGTGGAGACGAGACGAGACCCAGGCAGAGCAGAGGAGATGTAGAGCCAGGGAAATGCTGAAGGCCTGGAGAACGTGGAGACGAGACGAGACCCAGGCAGAGCAGAGGAGGTGTAGAGCCAGGGAAACGCTGAAGGCCTGGAGGAGGTGGAGACGAGACGAGACCCAGGCACAGCAGAGGAGGAGTAGAGCCAGGGAAATGCTGAAGGCCTGGAGAACGTGGAGACGAGAAGAGACCCAGGCAGAGCAGAGGAGATGTAGAGCCAGGGAAACACTGAAGGCCTGGAGGAGGTGGAGACGAGACGAGACCCAGGCAGAGCAGAGGAGATGTAGAGCCAGGGAAACACTGAAGGCCTGGAGGAGGTGGAGACGAGACGAGACGAGACCCAGGCAGAGCAGAAGAGATGTAGAGCCAGGGAAACACTGAAGGCCTGGAGGAGGTGGAGACGAGACGAGACCCAGGCACAGCAGAGGAGATGTAGAGCCAGGGAAACACTGAAGCCCTGGAGGAGGTGGAGACGAGACGAGACCCAGGCAGAGCAGAGGAGGAGTAGAGCCAGGGAAACACTGAAGGCCTGGAGAACGTGGAGACGAGACGAGACCCAGGCAGAGCAGAGGAGATGTAGAGCCAGGGAAACGCTGAAGGCCTGGAGGAGGTGGAGACGAGACGAGACCCAGGCACAGCAGAGGAGGAGTAGAGCCAGGGAAACACTGAAGCCCTGGAGGAGGTGGAGACGAGACGAGACCCAGGCACAGCAGAGGAGGTGTAGAGCCAGGGAAACACTGAAGCCCTGGAGGAGGTGGAGACGAGACGAGACCCAGGCAGAGCAGAGGAGGAGTAGAGCCAGGGAAACACTGAAGGCCTGGAGAACGTGGAGACGAGACGAGACCCAGGCAGAGCAGAGGAGGAGTAGAGCCAGGGAAACACTGAAGGCCTGGAGAACGTGGAGACGAGACGAGACCCAGGCAGAGCAGAGGAGGAGTAGAGCCAGGGAAACGCTGAAGGCCTGGAGGAGGTGGAGACGAGACGAGACCCAGGCACAGCAGAGGAGGTGTAGAGCCAGGGAAACACTGAAGCCCTGGAGGAGGTGGAGACGAGACGAGACCCAGGCAGAGCAGAGGAGGAGTAGAGCCAGGGAAACACTGAAGGCCTGGAGAACGTGGAGACGAGACGAGACCCAGGCAGAGCAGAGGAGGAGTAGAGCCAGGGAAACACTGAAGGCCTGGAGAACGTGGAGACGAGACGAGACCCAGGCAGAGCAGAGGAGATGTAGAGCCAGGGAAACACTGAAGGCCTGGAGGAGGTGGAGACGAGACGAGACCTAGGCAGAGCAGAGGAGATGTAGAGCCAGGGAAATGCTGAAGGCCTGGAGAACGTGGAGACGAGACGAGACCCAGGCAGAGCAGAGGAGATGTAGAGCCAGGGAAACACTGTAGGCCTGGAGGAGGTGGAGACGAGACGAGACCCAGGCAGAGCAGAGGAGATGTAGAGCCAGGGAAACACTGAAGCCCTGGAGGAGGTGGAGACGAGACGAGACCCAGGCAGAGCAGAGGAGGTGTAGAGCCAGGGAAATGCTGAAGGCCTGGAGGAGGTGGAGACGAGACGAGACCCAGGCAGAGCAGAGGAGGAGTAGAGCCAGGGAAACACTGAAGCCCTGGAGGAGGTGGAGACGAGACGAGACCCAGGCAGAGCAGAGGAGATGTAGAGCCAGGGAAATGCTGAAGGCCTGGAGAACGTGGAGACGAGACGAGACCCAGGCAGAGCAGAGGAGGTGTAGAGCCAGGGAAACGCTGAAGGCCTGGAGGAGGTGGAGACGAGACGAGACCCAGGCACAGCAGAGGAGGAGTAGAGCCAGGGAAATGCTGAAGGCCTGGAGGAGGTGGAGACGAGACGAGACCCAGGCAGAGCAGAGGAGATGTAGAGCCAGGGAAATGCTGAAGGCCTGGAGAACGTGGAGACGAGACGAGACCCAGGCAGAGCAGAGGAGGTGTAGAGCCAGGGAAACGCTGAAGGCCTGGAGGAGGTGGAGACGAGACGAGACCCAGGCAGAGCAGAGGAGATGTAGAGCCAGGGAAACGCTGAAGGCCTGGAGGAGGTGGAGACGAGACGAGACCCAGGCACAGCAGAGGAGGAGTAGAGCCAGGGAAATGCTGAAGGCCTGGAGGAGGTGGAGACGAGACGAGACCCAGGCACAGCAGAGGAGGAGTAGAGCCAGGGAAATGCTGAAGGCCTGGAGAACGTGGAGACGAGAAGAGACCCAGGCAGAGCAGAGGAGATGTAGAGCCAGGGAAACACTGAAGGCCTGGAGGAGGTGGAGACGAGACGAGACCCAGGCAGAGCAGAGGAGATGTAGAGCCAGGGAAACACTGAAGGCCTGGAGGAGGTGGAGACGAGACGAGACGAGACCCAGGCAGAGCAGAAGAGATGTAGAGCCAGGGAAACACTGAAGGCCTGGAGGAGGTGGAGACGAGACGAGACCCAGGCACAGCAGAGGAGATGTAGAGCCAGGGAAACACTGAAGCCCTGGAGGAGGTGGAGACGAGACGAGACCCAGGCAGAGCAGAGGAGGAGTAGAGCCAGGGAAACACTGAAGGCCTGGAGAACGTGGAGACGAGACGAGACCCAGGCAGAGCAGAGGAGATGTAGAGCCAGGGAAACGCTGAAGGCCTGGAGGAGGTGGAGACGAGACGAGACCCAGGCACAGCAGAGGAGGAGTAGAGCCAGGGAAACACTGAAGCCCTGGAGGAGGTGGAGACGAGACGAGACCCAGGCACAGCAGAGGAGGTGTAGAGCCAGGGAAACACTGAAGCCCTGGAGGAGGTGGAGACAAGACGAGACCCAGGCACTGCAGAGGAGATGTAGAGCCAGGGAAACACTGAAGCCCTGGAGGAGGTGGAGACAAGACGAGACCCAGGCACAGCAGAGGAGGTGTAGAGCCAGGGAAACACTGAAGCCCTGGAGGAGGTGGAGACGAGACGAGACCCAGGCAGAGCAGAGGAGGAGTAGAGCCAGGGAAACACTGAAGGCCTGGAGAACGTGGAGACGAGACGAGACCCAGGCAGAGCAGAGGAGATGTAGAGCCAGGGAAATGCTGAAGGCCTGGAGAACGTGGAGACGAGACGAGACCCAGGCAGAGCAGAGGAGATGTAGAGCCAGGGAAACACTGAAGGCCTGGAGGAGGTGGAGACGAGACGAGACCCAGGCAGAGCAGAGGAGATGTAGAGCCAGGGAAATGCTGAAGGCCTGGAGAACGTGGAGACGAGACGAGACCCAGGCAGAGCAGAGGAGATGTAGAGCCAGGGAAACACTGAAGCCCTGGAGGAGGTGGAGACGAGACGAGACCCAGGCAGAGCAGAGGAGGTGTAGAGCCAGGGAAATGCTGAAGGCCTGGAGGAGGTGGAGACGAGACGAGACCCAGGCAGAGCAGAGGAGGTGTAGAGCCAGGGAAACACTGAAGCCCTGGAGGAGGTGGAAACTAATTCATAGCAAGGAATAAATTAAATCATTTCAATAAAGTTTTAATAATTAGTTTCAATAAAGCTATACATAGAGCCATACATGGTCCATGCTTAAAGAAAAATATTTTTCAGTATATTCCCATATATGTTTGTATGGTAAGGGTCACCTTTTCTTTTATTGATCATCTCCTTAGTATTCTTATAATTTTCACATGCTATTGTAAAAGCATGCACTGGTCTGGTTGACACATTTTTATCTTCTTTCCTTCTTTAATTTTGTAAAAAATAACAACAAAATGTATGTTTAACTTAAAATACATATAATACAAAGTATACATATCTAATACAACCAGTAATACAATATCCCAGAGTCTTTCTCTTGCAGCTGAGGGTTTGAGCATGAACTCAAGTCTTGGTGTAGATATTCCTAAAAAGTGCCTGGTCATAGTTCTGTGCTCTCTTTCAGAGTCAGGCACACCCTCCAGTGTGAAATGAGAATACATTACCCAGCTGATCGAGTGCACTAATAGCTAAACACACACAACACCGCAGGAGTGACGGCTGGAGAACTTCTGAGGGACGATGAGCAGCATGGCAAGAGAGATCATGGCGTTTGTACTCACCACGTCGGGTTGGGTGCTGGTGTCCTCCACTTTACCGACGGACTACTGGAAGGTGTCTTCGATCGACGGCACAGTTATCACCACAGCCACCTTCTGGTCCAACCTGTGGAAAACCTGCGTGACGGATTCTACTGGGATCTCCAACTGCAAAGACTTCCCTTCAATGCTGGCACTGGACGGTCAGGCGCTTTTGTCAATCTGTGTGCTTAAAAGTACAGTAGTGGCCAAAAGTGATGTAAGAAAATCTTCATTCAATGTTCAGTTGACTTTTTTTTAAAACCGGTAGCTGTAGTGTGCCTTTTCTGTCAAATAATTTTGTGCGATGAGTACCTTAACCAAGCTTAGTGTTTTGACCTTCCCTCATATTTTAAATATTAAAAAAATATAATAGATACCTCATATTTTGATGGTTTAATCAAACTTGTAGGGTCATTAAAAACAAATATCCCCTCCGGACTTCACTGTTGACCACTGCTGTATGTATATGTACTGTATGTCTTGGTTGTATAAGAAATATTTCAGATTGACCAGTCAACTGGAAGTGAAGCACTTGGTCTGATGTTGATCAGCGTTGAAGCTGCTCTTGGATCATCTCAGATCATCATGTTTGGGTCATGCAGCTCCAGTGAGAGACACACACCGAATACATGTTTAATTCAAACTTTAGAGTGTAAGAAGACATGTATATTTGTCTCTCGTTGCTCAGCATCAATATCGCATTTCATCTCACCAAGGTGATATATTTCTAGGAATAATGCTCTCAACAGAGATAACCATTTGTACAAGGCAAACACACAAAGTTTGAAACGACTCTTTTCCTTCCAGTATGTCAATGTTTAGCACTTTTCAGAAAGGGGAATAATTTAGATGTATTTATCCCCAGGCTGTTTTCCATTCATTCATTTGTTTTCGTGGGTTAACTAGTAAGCTAATATTACAGAGAACAGCTAGAAGTGTGTGTGTGTGTGTGTGTGTGTGTGTGTGTGTGTGTGTGTGTGTGTGTGTGTGTGTGTGTGTGTGTGTGTGTGTGTGTGTGTGTGTGACACCAGTCTGATCTTCCATGACTGAAGGACAGACGTCAGAGAAAGAGCCTGTTTAACCACAGTGATTAATTAATCACCATTATAATTGCAAGATCTTTTCTGTTTTCTGTCTAAATACTGAATTATAGTTAATTAATCCATTTTTATTATACACTCACCAGCCACTTTATTAGGTACACCTTACTAGTTCCGGGTCAGACCCTCTTTTTCCTACAGAACTGCCTTAATTCTTTGTGACATTTTGAGTCCATTTTGTCACAATATCATCACACAGTTGCTGCAGATCCATGATGTGAATCTCCAGTTCCAGCACATCATAAAGCTGCTCTATTGGACTGGGATCTGGTGAGCGTGTGAGTTTAGGGAACTCATCAGGAACCAGTTTGAGAGGATTTGAGCTTCGTGACAAGCGCCTGATCCTGCTGGAAGTATCTATCAGAAGATGAGTACACTGTGGTCATAAAGGAACGGACATGGTCAGCAACAATACTCAGGTCGGCTGTGGCGTTTAAACGATGCTCAATTGGTACTAAGAAAAAGAGTGCCAGGAAAACACCAGTAGCCTGAACCGCTCATACAAGGCAGGACGGATCCATGCTGTTTGGTTATACCAAATTCTGACCCTACCATCTGAATGTAACATCAGAAATACAGACTCACAGACTCATCCAGGCGGGTCAGGAGCGTCACCGGTGTGAGTCTTCTGCTGCTGGCTGGATGTGTTGTGTGTTCTGAGAGGCTCTTCTGCAGACCTCGGGTGTAACCAGTGCTTATTTGAGTTACAGTTGCCTTTCTATCAGCTGTGCCAGTCTGGTCATTCTCCTCTGACCTCTGGCATAAACAAGGCATTTTCACTCCCTGGATATTTCCTCTTTTTTCCTCTCTGCAAACCCTAGAGATGCTTGTGCGTGAAAATCCCATTAGGTCCGCAGTTTCTGAAATACTCAGCAACCCAGCACCACGTTCATGCTTATGACATTGTGTGATTGAGTGAGTGAAACATGTTGTGCTTATACAAGCCAGGATACCATTACTCGCTGAGGAAAGACTGTGGGTATTCGGGGTACGGCTCTTGAATGGTTTAAATCTTTTCTCTCTAATAGGACCTTCTCAGTTTATATTAGTCAACTTTATTCCAAATCTGGTTCAATGAATTGTGGTGTTCTACAAGGTTCTATTCTTGGTCCAATTCTGTTTTCACTTTAAATGTACCTTTAGATTATATTTTTCAGAGGCATGGAGTATCTTTTCACTGTTATGTAGACAACACTCAGGTGTACCTTCCTCTAAGCAAACAGGACAGAAGGTCGATTGAGTTATTACTAAACTGTTTACATGAAGTTAAGTTATGGATGTCATTGAATTTGTTTAATTTAAACGAAAGTAAAACTAAGATAATCTGGTTCGGGACCTCTGATTCCCAATTTTGTTCTGATTCTGTAAGAATGGCTCTGTAATTGTGGTTAAGAACCTTGCGGTACAGTTGATCTGTGGTTAAATCCGGCTTCTTGTATTTGAGATCAGTAGCAAAGGTAAAACCATTTCTGTCATCTACTAACCTGGACAAGATTATTCGTGCTTTTATTTCTGTAAAACTGGACTATTGTAATTCCTTGTGTGCAGGTGTGAGCCAATCACTGTTTAATCGCTTATAATTAGTACGCAACTCTGCTGCTAGATTGTTAACATGTGTTCGTGAACACCAGCATATAAGATCTATTTTAGCTACGTTAAATTGCCTTCCAATTTAATACAGGGTCGATTTTAAATCACTGATCTTAGTATATAAAGCACTACACAATTTGGCACGCTCTTATTAACTGATCTTTTACACATAAGGGTCACCTGACGCTTGCTGATGCGACGGCAGCCACGACACGCTCACCAGACACCAGAACGCCCACCAGACACCAGCTTACTGGTGGAGAGGAGACAGTGATGAAGCCAATCAGTATATGGGGATGATGAGGAGGCCATGATGGACAGATGCCGGGACACCGGGGTTACACAACTACTCTTTTTTTTTAAGGACATCCTGGGATTTTTAGTGACCACAGAGAGTCAGGACCTCGGTTTAACGTCTCATCCGAAGGACGGTGCTCTTTGTCAGTATAGTGTCCCCGTCACTACACTGGGGCATTAGGACCCACACAGACCACAGGGTGAGCGCCCCCTGCTGGCCACACTAACACCTCTTCCAACAGCAACCTGGATTTCTCAGGAGTCTCCCATCCAGGTACTGACCAGCTCAGCCTCAGCTCCAGTGGGTGACCAGTCTTGGGTTACAGGGTGATATGGCCAAGAGGCATTCATCCAAAATCACTAAAAGAAATATTGGCATTCTCACCAGAACGTTTCTCTATGGCGAGCTGTAGTTGGCTTCTTGTAGACAGTTCAGATGTCTGAAGGAGAAAGATTCTGCGGCGAGGTATACTCAACTCCTCCTTATATAGCGGGAAGACCCGCCTCCAGTTTGGCACACTTGAACCTCATTGGCCAATCCAATGGTTTGGCGCCATTCAATAGAGCTTCAGTATTTCTACTGACGAGTGAATTGAACTTGAAAGGGAATTCATTGATTGATTTTATTGACTGACAGTGTTTCTAATGTCATATGTTTTCTATTGTTGATCAGGTTATATCCAGGTGTGTCGAGGTCTGATGATCGCTGCTGTCTGTCTCGGTTTCTTTGGATCTGTCTTTGCTCTGATCGGCATGAAGTGCACTAAGGTCGGTGGTCTTGACCAAACCAAGGCCAGAATCGTCTCCTTTGCTGGGCTCAACTTTGTTTGTACTGGTGAGTTTCGTTAACATTACACATCTCTGACCTCTGACCTCTGAGCACTATTATCCACAGCTGAAGTGTATACTCAATATAACGCTGTTCCTCGCCAGGTCTGTGTTCTCTGACCGCCTGCTCCCTCTACGCCCACAGGATCACGTCTGAGTTTTTCGATCCATGTATGTTGCGCAAAAGTAGGTATCATGTTTTTCCTCTCCTGAGAGCTTTGAGTGACAGCAGTGATGTTGGAGATGACACGTTGTGCTTCCCCTCAGGTATGAGCTGGGCGCCGCGCTGTTCATCGGCTGGGCCGGCTCGACGCTGTGTATCCTCGGCGGCGCGGTGTTCTGCCTCTCGCTGTCTGAAGGCATGAGCAGCAGGTGAACGACAAACGCCTCTTACACACACGGCTCAAAGAATCAGACTTGCGTCACATTACATTGCTGAAAATCCTTTAGTAGCCGATCCTTACCATGTTTTTGAATAAATAAATTAAAATAGTTTAAAATATAGAGAAAGTTTTTCTAAATCTTTTCCACTGACATAGTTTTATATGTGTAATGGAATCAGATAGGCCTTATTGTGCATTTTTGATCATTTTTTGCGTGGACATATTTTCTTAGATCATGAGTTCTGCACTTATCATGCGCTGAGCAAACATTAAAAACACAGCACGCCACAGGACAAGTGTTCAACAGCAGCGCATCCACTACTGATATTCCTTTTTCCTTCATCAGTCCCTCAGCTCACCATCGGTTTCTTAAACTGCTCCGTCTCTAATGTTCGTACGCGTGGATCAGTCTACTTACAGATGTACTTACTAGGGGTGTGACGAGACCCTTATCTCACGAGACAAGACGAGACACAAGATTGGGTTCACAAGAACGAGACGAGAATTTTGCACAATATTTGATAGAAATCCTCAAGACTGGAAAAATAGTCTGCAGGTGGATTTTGAAATGTTTTAACTAAATCCTCTTGTAAGGAATGTCATTTGAGTTCTACTTTATGAGTATGAATTATCAAATACATTAAAATACAACAATATAGAAGCACTGTAAAGGTTTTACTACAAACTCCACTGACTGGCTTCTCTCGAGTATGTTTTCACACGAGTCTCTTCAGACCTTACTGTACATTATGAGCTTCCAGAACTTCTGATGGAGGCTGTGTTGTGCGGCGCACCGGTCATGAACGAGGCCTGGTCACTGACGATATTAACTGATCTCGATGCTGTTGTTTCCCTGTCGCTGCAGCTCGCCGTACCCGTCGGACAGAAAGGCTTTCGTCACCAGCGGAGTCTCTCTGATGTCGCGAGCGGCTCCTCCGAGTCAGGCGTCTCACGTGAGAAGGCCTCCCCCAGAATGCATCAGCTCCTCACAACAGTTCGACAAGAACGCTTACGTATAACCCCGTGCTGAAGCTGAAGTGCGATCTCTCATTGGGTTCTGTCGCTCCTTCAGTGCCGTGGGATGGCCAGCACATGTTGTGTATCCGATGCTGTACTTCAAGATTTGGTTATTGTTTGCCTCTATAGCATATCTACTGCATCATGGTTATGTTTACGCAGCACTGCATGAGATCATCTGCCGATAGTTGTGTTGTGCTCCACCAGTTCGGGTGATCATTAGTTTCTGGCATCAGTATATCGGTCAGATCAGGCCAGACAGCATCACGTCTCAGGAGATCTGAGTTCAATATTGTCTGGAGATTGTATTGCCTGATTTGCCAAGCCTCAATAATTCATGTGATTTAAGAATATTGTTTTTGATGTTTAATAAATATTCAATATAATGTTGTTATAATTGTTGCATATTATTGTGGTGATACAATCGTGCATAATATCTGTGTGAATATATTTGCTATATGAGACCCTGGAGCACAAACCCAGTCTGGAGTCGCAATAGCAACTATACATTGTATGGGTCAAAATTATCCATTTTTCTTTTATGCCAAAAATCATGAGGATATTAAGATCATGTTCCATGAAGATATTTAGTAAATGTCCTGCCGTAAATATATAAAACATGTATTTTTGTGAGTGAATGCAGCACAATCGTGAACATAAATGCACAACTTTAAAGCAGATTTTCTCAATGTTTACATTTTTTTGCTCCTCAGATTCCAGATTTTCAATAGTTGTGTCTCGACCAAATATTGTCCTATCCTAACACACCACACATCAGTGGAGAGATTATTTATTCAGCTTTCAGATGTATAAACCTCAATTAATTTTTACCCTATTGTGGCTGGTGTTGTGGTCCAGGGTCACATATTTGCTGAATTTGACTAGTTGTGCCACCAGAGAGATGATGTTTCAGGGAGAAATGTGCGTTTCATTTATTTACAAGCGTCTCACAGATGACGTCTTCTCTGCCAGACACACTCCTCACAATATTTACAGTACACCAGCGTCATGGTGTGTGTACAAACACAACATCCGTCCCTTCAGGACTTCCTCGTAAAGGTCAGAGCGCCGCTTCCCTCCGCTGAGGAGTCGGCCATGTTGGCGTGAGGATGAGCGTGTGCTCAGGAGCGATGAGGAAAAGTCTGGTCCAGGTGTTGGGGTTCGTGCTGTCCACCCTCGGCTGGCTCTTCGTCAGCTGTACGCTGGCCATGGACTACTGGAGAGTGCTCTTCGTGGGGGGCAAGGGCGGCAGCTGGATGATCAAGGCGTCCTGGTACTGGTCAAACCTGTGGAGGGACTGTGTGACGGACACGTCTTCCGTCACCAACTGCAGAGACTACGACGTGCTGTGGGCCGTCACACGTAAGTGCGCTGGGGTCCGCAGGGTGTGTGCTGGGGAGGTCCAGGTCTGACCGGTGTGCTCTTCTACAGCGTATGTCCAGGGTGTGCGAGGGCTGCTGATGGCCGGCATGAGTCTGGGCTTCGTCGCCGCCGTGCTCTGCTTCATCGGCATGGACTGCACGTACATCGGTGGAAGCGGGGAACACAAGGATAAAATATTGCTCTCCGGAGCTGCTTTTCACTTTGTCGGTGGTGAGTACAACCATTTATCCAATATCTATGCGTTCAAACTATATGCACACACACAGAATCTGATCTGTATTTATGTATACACAGGTTTAAAGCTCTGAATTCTCCCAGTGGTTATAAATCAGTGTGGTTCCTAAACCAGTCCAGTCAGCTTTATTTACACAGCGCTTGAGTGTTTCAACGCAGCTTTACAGTGATAACAGGGAAATAATGCAACAAAGTTTGTTTCTAGAAGAAAGTTAAGCAAGTTCAGCGATAGTTCATCTTTGTTGTAAAAAGTTATGGAGAAAATATCGTCATCGTCCAGCTCAGGTCAGTTCTCATATAATGCTGTCAATGCAGATGATATTGCTGAATATTAAATGTCCCTAACTAAGCAAGACAACAGCGGCAGAAACCAAACCTCCACCAGTGACAGACTCCAGGAACAAACATTGGGAGAACCAGGAACTATTGTGGGATGAACCTGATACTCATGTGGAACACATTTCATAAACAAAGTGTGGGATAGTGTTGTGTGTACCAGCACTCACCCATACACACACACACTGAGAGATCTTGTGTTTCCTCCTCAGGTGTGTCAGCGCTAGCGGCGTATTGTCTATACACAAACAGAGTCGCCAGCGCCGCCTTCTCGCCGGCGGCCGACAGGAGTGTTATCAGGTACACAAGGCCATACGGTAACATCCACTGTCCAGACTGTTGTACTTGAGCAGAAGCACACAGCTTGTGTTGGTTGCAGGATCTAGTAGCAGAAAACTTATATACACAAAACACACACACATCTGAGGAACACTCGGGAGCAGAAGGAAAAGCGTCCCGCTAAAAGACTTGCCAATAGACACGGATGGACAAGGAACTGAACTGAACAGAGAGTATATACACAAACTATATAAATGAATTAACATGCGGTATGTGGACACACAATAGGCCAAAGACTAGGACATAAACAGCCTTTAGTCGTGGTCAGTGGACTATTGTGTGAGCTCGTCTAAAGTGAGGACTAGTTATGCCGTATAAAGCATTTATAAAGGAGATTTAAAGACTCGGTTATATATTTATATGTTCTGTATCACTGTTTTGTGTTTGTTTCCTTTTCTGTTTAGAAGATAACCGAGTCTTTAAATCTCCTTTATAAATGCTTTATACGGCATAACTAGTCCTCACTTTAGACGAGCTCACACAATAGTCCACTGACCACGACTAAAGGCTTCATAACTGCCTGCATTAATCATCAATTACAGTAGAAATACATGTTAATAAAGCAGTTATTAACACACTATTACTATATGTCTGAATAATAAGATGTATGAATGTACATTTAAATAGTTTATTAATCATTTACTCACACTTTCTAAGTGAACCACTGACAACTCCTAAATAACTGGTTTGGAAATAATGTAATGCTTAATTTAGAAATGATTAATTGATCATTAATAAAGTATGAAAATACAATTATTAAATGCATTATAGATATGCTTGTAAATAAAGAATAAAGCATGTATAGCTGTATTTATAAGCCGCTTATTAATGTCTATTAATGCTTTATAAATTTTCAATTCACTTTTTACTAATGCTTAACTAATGATTAATAGCGTGGAGTTATTATGAAGTGTAACCGACACTTCATATAGGGACCCAAATAAAAAGTGTTTCTCTAAAATCTCTTATACACCCTTACAAATTGGAATGAGTAAGAACCTTTCTTGTGTATTCATTCCCATTGATACTGTAGTAGAAGTTGAGCTCGTGCTGAGGAACAGCTGGTGTAGTGTTCTCCGCTGACACACAGAGCCGAGGACACCAGCAGGGGGCGATGAAGATGTTACACTGGATGAACACACTGCTGTCAGTAATGCGTGTTCATGTGTTCATAAACACAGATAGTTCAGCTGCTCAAATCAAGGAATGGCTTGAGGGTTTTTACTCTGTCATTATGGTGTGGTGCAGATTGATGTGGCGTTTAAAAGACTTTGACTCTGAACCTGCTGTATTTCAGAGGAATATCCAGTTTATGTTTACACTAGTATAATGAGGAAATTATTAAAAATAATAATTCAGTGCTGATTATGGTATGTCAGAGATATTGCGGCAGATATTTTGTGTACTCGATTATTTCTCATGTGTATTATATCTCTGTACTGTGTAGGTATGGCATCGGAACTCCGATATTCCTCGGATTGGCTGGAAATTTCTTTATAATTCTTGGATCTGTTTTATATGCTGTGACAGTCATCCCAACCAGGTAAATAATCGTTTCAGTTTATATTTACAGAACTAATTAAGAATATTTGGTAATACTTTACAATAAAGTGAACACTTATGCCGGTATGTAAAATATGTTATACATCCATACAACATTTATTAACCTTTGTTAATGTTATTTAAATAAAAATGTTAGTTCACAGTTCATTAATGTTAAAGGGGTCATGACATGAGAAACCAAATTGGCCTTGATCTTTTGGTATATAAGAGGTCTTTGTACCATTAAAACGTCCTGCAAGTTTCATAGCTTAAGACGTCCTCCCCATTATAAACGAATCATTTATTTAATCAAGCTCTAAATACAGCTCGTTCTGGATCCATGGTAAGAAGTGACGTCACGGTACGAAGTGACGTACCAGCGTTTGCATATGACCGCCTCCAGGCACAAGACAACTACGCTTTAAGCGCAAGACAACTACGCTCATTTCGTATCATTGTCGCGCCCGCGCGCCTCACAAGTGTTCAGTCGACGGACAGCGAGTGGGTCTGTGTACAGGGAGATTACGATGCCGCAGATGTGCTGTTCCTGTGGACAAACAACATCTTTGAATACGCTGCGAAAGATCCAGTCGTCAGGGGAAAATGGATGCACTTTATTTTTTGCGGACGTCCCAGTCACGGCAGTGTTAGTTGAAGCGTTTGTTCTGTACATTTGAAGGATGACTGTTTTGAGAACAAATCCCAATATGACGCTGGCTTTGCCAGAAAACTGTTGCTCAAAGATAAGTCCGTGCCGACTATTCTGGGCTCAACAACGACGACGCAAACTGTAAGTAATGTGTTTAAAACTTTAAACTACTTTTTAAATACGCCGAATCCGCAAATGTTGTGGCTGGGGGCGTTAATAATTGATGCATAGGCACTGACGTTAGCCAATCATAACAGTGGGCGTTAACACTGAACTCTTAAAGGGGAAACACCCCCAAAACAGACTGTGTGAATCAGAGGATGAGAAACAGGGAAAAGGTCATAAATCACTACATTTTAAACGTTTTTTGTAAAAAAAAAAACTATAGTAATACTATATTTGCACCTAAGAGAACATAATAATAAAATAAAAAAACCCATGTCATGACCCCTTTAACAGATACAACTTTGGATCTTAAAAATTTATTAGCGAATGTTGAGATTTATGAATGCTATGGTAGCATTTTTATAGGTCATGTTAAGTAAATGTAGTTAACTAATGTAAACAAATGAAACTTATTGTTACAGAATATTTTAATAGCAAATGTGAAGACTGATCTACAGTTCTCTCTCACAGAATGTTGAGTGTGTGTGCAGCGAGAGCAGAAGCCTCTCCGTCGTACGGCCAGCGGACGGCGAGTAAATCTCTCTACACCACAGCGTACCGCGCTCCATCAGGACGGTCCAGCGGCTCTCGCGTCTCCAGCATCTCACACAACACACGGGACAAAATACCCGCCAGAGACACGTTTGTGTGAAACCTGAAAGAGTTCATGACAACCAGCAATAAAAGCATGTCGGGTTCACTTTGTAAAAAGGCTTTCAGTTGGTTTCAGTCATTGATCAAGCTATTAGTTGATGTTATTACACCTCAAGAAGACAGCCTGAAAAATGGAGCGTAGTTGAAAGAAACCAAAACTAGAGGTTTTTCACATTTCATGGAAGGAAAGTGTTATTGCATACAGAAAGGCCTTATCGACTCTCTTAGACAAGAACAAACACAACCCTAGGTATTTATTTGATACACCGGCTAAAGATAATTTAGTGAGATCATTTTCATAATTTTCAAGTAATTCCAGACTTCGCGAGGCAGACGACACCATTATGTGATCAAATACAAACAACTTGTTATCATGCTTCACAGCGCCACCCAGTTAGTGCTTGGGATTTATCATGGATTTACGGCCAGCAAAGCAACGTAGTAAAATTCAAATAGTATTTTATTTTCGAATAATAATTACAGATCGAATATTTGTGCACACCCCTAGTAAAAAGCAATTTAATAGATGTTTTATGCGTGCCTGAAATGTTAACTGTGAATCAAAAATGACACCAAGACCCCGCACCTGTGTAGTGGGAATTACCGTGTTGGAATCCACAAACTGATCTGATCGCTTTAACTGTACCAATCTGCATCCAATCAGTTTATGAGCCGTTCAGCTTCAGGAAGTTATTCTGCATCCAGCTACTGATCTCTTCCAGACGGCCACGCAAAGCTATTAATGAGCAAAGGACTTCAGGACTGGTGGTGATGTAAATCTGCATATAATCTGATTAACAGTGATGCCCAATACCACATTTCCTGATAATCTGCCCAAGCGGAAGCATGTAAATGTTAAATAAAATTGGGCCTAACACTGAACCCTGAGGAACAGTATCAGATTTGTGATTACCCAAGCTAACAAACTGGGCACAAATTGTTAAGTAAGACTGAAACCAATTGAATACTACTCCAGAAAAACCCCGCCGATTTTGCAGCCTGTCCAGCAGAACAGAGTGGCATATGGTGTCGAAAGCAGCACTGAGGTCTAACAAGACCAGGATACTGCATGCACCAGAATCAGCCGCAGTAAGAAGATCCTTTACAACCCTCACTAAAGCTGTCCCAGTGCTATGACCTTTTCTCAAACCAGATTTAAAAGGTTCAAAATGTCTGTTCAGTGCTAGGTGATTATTCAACTGAATAGCAACAACACACTCCAGAACTTTAGCCAGAAATGAAAGGTAAGAAATAGGCCTGTAATTGGACAAGTCAGAAACATCACAACCAGGCTTCTTAGGGACTGGTGTAATGGCAGCTATTTTAATTCTGGAGGAACAATTCCAGAACTCGATGATGAATTCACAATTGAAGCCATATAGGGCAGATTGGTACAAAGCAGTTCTTAATAACTGAGCAGGGAACAGGATCTAAAATACTAGTAATTGCATTCACAAGCAGTAAAATAATTAAGAAACGTTTTACACTGGTCAACAAAGGAATGAACAATGAACAATGTCCTTAGTTGGTTTAAGAAGTTTGTCAATAGTCTTAAACGAAGACTTGGGATTTGTTGCAGCATTTCCAATGATGCTTGAATAATAATTATTATGTGCAATATTCAAAGCAGAATAGTAAACAGACTGCTGTTGAGTGTAAAGAAGCCTATGTACCATCAGGCCAGATTTTTTGTACCAATTGCCTTCCAGCAGCTTTCATTAAACGCAACTCCGGAGTATACCATGGACAGGGTTTTCTAAATGTAACAACCCGCTCTCGAATAGGTGCAAACTCGTCCAGAAGTGCAGATCGCATGGAACTGTAGTACTCAATGGAAGTAGTAGTGGGAAGCCCAGAGACAGTAGAAAAGTAGAAAAGAGTGAAATCCATATGCTTGATGTTCCGAAATGTAATGATACGTTCAGACAGGGATGGTGAAGGCATGACATTAATTTCAAAAGTAATAAGTCTATGGTCACTTATGCTCATGTCAATACTATCAAGAGATTGAATACCAACTCCAGCAGAACAAACCACATCCAATGTATGGCATAACCTATGGGTTGGAAAAGTAGCTCAGTGTAGAGCGTTGTAGTAGAGCGTTGGCCCTAGCAACGCCAAGGTCATGGGTTCGATTCCCAGGGAAAGCAAGAACTGACAAAATGTAAAATGTGTACCTTGAATGCGTTGTAAGTCGCTTTGGATAAAAGCGTCTGCCAAATGCATAAATGTGAATGTAAAATCAAACCTATCCAAAAAGGAGACAGTACTACCACAAGTTTATCAATATGAAAAAGATTATCAATATGAAAATGTATATTACCAGTAAAGACCATATAGCAGGAGAGAGTGGACTGAGAAGTGTCAACAACTCAGTAAAATAAAGGATTTGGTTTTGGTGGAGGATGAATGAGCAGCACAAGAACAGCTGAAACACCATTGATTTTAAAAACCAGACATTCAAGCGAAAAACTCTAGGAGCATCAATAACATTAATAGATATGTTAGATCCCAATATAACAGCCAAGCCACCACCTTTACCAGAAGCTCGAGGCTGGTCAATATATTTATATCCAGATGGGGCACACATATTCAGATTAAAATAGTCATTGTCTTTATACCATGTTTCACTGAGACAAAGAATGTACATTTTCTATCAAGGATAGTATCAGAGATGAGTGCCGTTTTATTGTTTATTGACATCGTATTGAAGTGTACAATTCGCATAGTGCTAAGGTATACATTCGCCACAAACTTTTGAGAGAAATCCTCCGGGTAGTGTTAATTTCCAAGACA
This sequence comes from Phoxinus dragarum, assembly GCA_033366665.1. Taxonomy (NCBI): domain Eukaryota; kingdom Metazoa; phylum Chordata; class Actinopteri; order Cypriniformes; family Leuciscidae; genus Phoxinus; species Phoxinus dragarum. Next base: position 28,288 of record JARPMJ010001767.1, read on the forward strand.
AATACAGACAGAGGTATGGCGCAGCGAGGGCCTGTAGTTTGACCAATATGCAGAGCCTCTATGAAAATAACTAGGCCTGCAAAGGAGCTGCAAGGAAATCAAAGTTTGTATAATGCTGATATTTGGAAGGCCATGTTGATCCAGAGATAAAAGTTCAGATAAAGAGTACCTTAGCATGGTGATGTCCACAAGTTCAGTCCACTGCTTAACGCTGATTCCTGATAAAACAATAATGCAAGTGATCAAGTGAAGTCGCATGATGACTGTTTTACAACAAATCAAGCATCAAGTTCAGACTCGAAAGAGTTCAAATAAGTCAAAAGGCTTCAAATATATTTAAAATGTTAAACAAAACTAAATGAGGCGATAGAAACAGCAGCTCTACACACCACAGCCTCTAGCATCAGTCGCTAGTTGGGAGTAATATTTACTCTTTTTCGTACATTTTGGTAAAAAAGTCCTAGACATCATTGTTTTGGCAGTGTTTAGGCCCAATATTATCATCTTTGATGACTATTTTGACTGTACTTTCCTTTACAAAGTACTATATATAATGTCTAACTTTTCCAAACAAGTATTGTCTGGTCCTCCACTCGGAAGGAAATATAGTGACCGGAGCTCTTGGAACTTTCATTGAATACCTCTGTTCTATGACATCATTGCGAAAACACCCGTTTGGAATCTACGAGGTGACATTTGTAATACATAAGCATGTAATAGGGGTGTCTGTGTACACTAAACACAGTGTGTGCGAGTGGCATTGATGACACCACAAACAAGCAGCGTCCTCCGTCCTCAGATCCACTCTGCACACCTGACAGAAGCTGCGTTTGTCTTTCAGCGGATCTGAGCTTTAAAAGATCATCTATATTATATTCTCTAGCTGCATCAGGCCATCCCAGCATGCACTACAGAACGGTGCTGATGTACACTGAGATAGGCTGCTTCGTAGCATGCGTCTGTGGCTGGATCTTGATCTGCTCGACTATGCCCACGGAGTACTGGACTTACTCTGAAGTGGCCAGCTTAGTCCTCACATCTTCCCACTATTTCTCCAACCTCTGGAAAGACTGTCTCTCGGACTCCACTGGTGTCTCCGACTGCAAAGAGTTCCCGTCGCTGCTGGCTCTGCAGAGTAAGTGTTGTCAGAGGGTTTCTTCACTCCAGTCAGTAATGTGTCCGGCTGTAGAGTTCCCGTCGCTGCTGGCTCTGCAGAGTAAGTGTTGTCAGAGGGTTTCTTCACTCCAGTCAGTAATGTGTCCGGCTGTAGAGTTCCCGTCGCTGCTGGCTCTGCAGAGTAAGTGTTGTCAGAGGGTTTCTTCATTCCTGTCAGTAATGTGTCCGGCTGTAGAGTTCCCGTCGCTGCTGGCTCTGCAGAGTAAGTGTTGTCAGAGGGTTTCTTCATTCCTGTCAGTAATGTGTCCGGCTGTAAAGAGTTCCCGTCGCTGCTGGCTCTGCAGAGTAAGTGTTGTCAGAGGGTTTCTTCACTCCAGTCAGTAATGTGTCCGGCTGTAAAGAGTTCCCGTCGCTGCTGGCTCTGCAGAGTAAGTGTTGTCAGAGGGTTTCTTCATTCCTGTCAGTAATGTGTCCGGCTGTAAAGAGTTCCCGTCGCTGCTGGCTCTGTAGAGTAAGTGTTGTCAGAGGGTTTCTTCATTCCTGTCAGTAACGTGTCCGGCTGTAAAGAGTTCCCGTCGCTGCTGGCTCTGCAGAGTAAGTGTTGTCAGAGGGTTTCTTCATTCCTGTCAGTAATGTGTCTCGGCTGTAAAGAGTTCCCGTCGCTGCTGGCTCTGCAGAGTAAGTGTTGTCAGAGGGTTTCTTCATTCCTGTCAGTAATGTGTCCGGCTGTAGAGTTCCCGTCGCTGCTGGCTCTGCAGAGTAAGTGTTGTCAGAGGGTTTCTTCATTCCTGTCAGTAATGTGTCCGGCTGTAGAGTTCCCGTCGCTGCTGACTCTGCAGAGTAAGTGTTGTCAGAGGGTTTCTTCATTCCTGTCAGTAATGTGTCCGGCTGTAAAGAGTTCCCGTCGCTGCTGGCTCTGCAGAGTAAGTGTTGTCAGAGGGTTTCTTCACTCCAGTCAGTAATGTGTCCGGCTGTAAAGAGTTCCCGTCGCTGCTGGCTCTGCAGAGTAAGTGTTGTCTGAGGGTTTCTTCATTCCTGTCAGTAATGTGTCCGGCTGTAAAGAGTTCCCGTCGCTGCTGGCTCTGCAGAGTAAGTGTTGTCAGAGGGTTTCTTCATTCCTGTCAGTAATGTGTCCGGCTGTAAAGAGTTCCCGTCGCTGCTGGCTCTGCAGAGTAAGTGTTGTCAGAGGGTTTCTTCATTCCCGTCAGTAATGTGTCCGGCTGTAAAGAGTTCCCGTCGCTGCTGGCTCTGCAGAGTAAGTGTTGTCTGAGGGTTTCTTCATTCCTGTCAGTAATGTGTCCGGCTGTAGAGTTCCCGTCGCTGCTGGCTCTGCAGAGTAAGTGTTGTCAGAGGGTTTCTTCATTCCTGTCAGTAACGTGTCCGGCTGTAAAGAGTTCCCGTCGCTGCTGGCTCTGCAGAGTAAGTGTTGTCAGAGGGTTTCTTCATTCCTGTCAGTAATGTGTCCGGCTGTAAAGAGTTCCCGTCGCTGCTGGCTCTGCAGAGTAAGTGTTGTCAGAGGGTTTCTTCACTCCTGTCAGTAATGTGTCCGGCTGTAAAGAGTTCCCGTCGCTGCTGGCTCTGCAGAGTAAGTGTTGTCAGAGAGTTTCTTCACTCCTGTCAGTAATGTGTCCGGCTGTAAAGAGTTCCCGTCGCTGCTGGCTCTGCAGAGTAAGTGTTGTCAGAGGGTTTCTTCACTCCAGTCAGTAATGTGTCCGGCTGTAAAGAGTTCCCGTCGCTGCTGGCTCTGCAGAGTAAGTGTTGTCAGAGGGTTTCTTCATTCCTGTCAGTAACGTCTCCGGCTGTAAAGAGTTCCCGTCGCTGCTGGCTCTGCAGAGTAAGTGTTGTCAGAGGGTTTCTTCACTCCTGTCAGTAATGTGTCCGGCTGTAGAGTTCCCGTCGCTGCTGGCTCTGCAGAGTAAGTGTTGTCAGAGGGTTTCTTCATTCCTGTCAGTAATGTGTCCGGCTGTAAAGAGTTCCCGTCGCTGCTGGCTCTGCAGAGTAAGTGTTGTCAGAGAGTTTCTTCACTCCTGTCAGTAATGTCTCCGGCTGTAAAGAGTTCCTGAACGTGTTCTGTTAGTGAGCAGGGAGTGAGACATTGAACTAACACTGACGTTTCATTGCAATCACGAGTAGAGGGGCATGTTGTTGCATTATATGTGGTTATTATGACACAAAAATAATAAACCATTGTTTTGGCAACAGGAAATTAGATAAAGTTGCTGAAAGGAATTTCTTCCTTTTTATATGCATGCAGTCAAACCAAAAATTATTCAGACACCAGATATCATTTTTTATATTTTTTTAGTAGTGTGTGCAGGACACTATAGTTCATTTATGTAAGTGAGGAGAGCAAAATAAAGTAAACTGTCTTCATACAGTAAAAATGATTTAAAAAATTGGGACCAAAAATTACTCAGACAGTTTGAGCTGATCATGTTCTGCTGAAGTGTTGTGTTTGTAATTGCTAATGCTCTTTTTACACACACACTGAACACAATGAAGCATTGCTTGGTCACTGATTGAGCTAAACTGGTATTATCCAATTGTGTAGTTAAATTTACCAGCTGACAGATATTCAACATAATTCATGTGTGAGACAGTCTAACAGAAGGATGGACAAAACCTGTGTGTGTGTGTGTGTGTGTGTGTGTGTGTGTGTGTGTGTGTGTGTGTGTGTGTGTGTGTGTGTGTGTGTGTGTGTGTGTGTGTGTGTGTGTGTGTGTGTGTGTGTGTGTGTGTGTGTGTGAGAGAGAGAGTCTAACAGAAGGACGGACAAAACCTACCATATCAACTGAGTTCTGCTCATATTTTATTACCGTTTTCTAAACTATAGCGAACAAACTGATGATGTGAGAGATGTTGAAGGAGTCTGAGTAAAGTTTGGTTTGACTGTATATAATACTTGATTTTATCCGTGGGGAATTGATTGGATGGTTGTGGTTTGCTATTGGTTGATCTCATGTGAGTGACAGGTTATAGCTCCGCCCTCGTCATCAGAGAAGTTATTCAAGATTATTAACACAATAATGATGTGCACTGATAAATCATTTAGAATGGGTTTGCAAAATATTCATCACATAATACAATATTATGCATTGTGAAAAACACTAAATAAATAAATGTGACTATTGTTGTGTCCATCCTTCAACAGCACACATTCATCTGTGCCGATCTCTCGTCATCACATCCATAATCCTGGGATTCTTCGGATCCGCTCTGGCTTTGGTGGGGATGAAGTGCACAAAACTCGGAGGCTCTGAAACGGTGAATGCAAGAATAAGCTTGGCTGCCGGCATCAACTACTTGTTCTCAGGTAAAGCCAGCACTTGTCCAGCCGGCCCAGCGTGCTCCTGCTCCTCTGAACTCTTCTGTCTCTGAACTCTTCTGTCTCTGAACTCTTCTGTCTCTGAACTCTTCTGTCTCTGAACTCTTCTGTCTCTGAACTCTTCTGTCTCTGAACTCTTCTGTCTCTGAACTCTTCTGTCTCTGAACTCTTCTGTCTCTGAACTCTTCTGTCTCTGAACTCTTCTGTCTCTGAACTCTTCTGTCTCTGAACTCTTCTGTCTCTGAACTCTTCTGTCTCTGAACTCTTCTGTCTCTGAACTCTTCTGTCTCTGAACTCTTCTGTCTCTGAACTCTTCTGTCTCTGAACTCTTCTGTCTATGAACTCTTCTGTCTCTGAACTCTTCTGTCTCTGAACTCTTCTGTCTCTGAACTCTTCTGTCTCTGAACTCTTCTGTCTCTGAACTCTTCTGTCTCTGAACTCTTCTGTCTCTGAACTCTTCTGTCTCTGAACTCTTCTGTCTCTGAACTCTTCTATCTCTGAACTCTTCTGTCTCTGAACTCTTCTGTCTCTGCTCAGGTCTCTGAACTCTTCTGTCTCTGCTCAGGTCTCTGAACTCTTCTGTCTCTGAACTCTTCTGTCTCTGAACTCTTCTGTCACTGAACTCTTCTGTCTCTGAACTCTCTTCTGTCTCTGAACTCTTCTGTCTCTGAACTCTTCTATCTCTGAACTCTTCTATCTCTGAACTCTTCTGTCTCTGAACTCTTCTGTCTCTGAACTCTTCTGTCTCTGAACTCTTCTGTCTCTGAACTCTTCTGTCTCTGCTCAGGTCTCTGAACTCTTCTGTCTCTGCTCAGGTCTCTGAACTCTTCTGTCTCTGAACTCTTCTGTCTCTGAACTCTTCTGTCTCTGAACTCTTCTGTCACTGAACTCTTCTGTCTCTGAACTCTCTTCTGTCTCTGAACTCTTCTGTCTCTGAACTCTTCTATCTCTGAACTCTTCTGTCTCTGAACTCTTCTGTCTCTGAACTCTTCTGTCTCTGAACTCTTCTGTCTCTGAACTCTTCTGTCTCTGAACTCTTCTGTCACTGAACTCTTCTGTCTCTGAACTCTTCTGTCTCTGAACTCTTCTGTCTCTGAACTCTTCTGTCTCTGAACTCTTCTGTCTCTGAACTCTTCTGTCTCTGAACTCTTCTGTCTCTGAACTCTTCTGTCTCTGCTCAGGTTTCTGAACTCTTCTGTTTCTGAACTCTTCTGTCTCTGAACTCTTCTGTCTCTGAACTCTTCTGTCACTGAACTCTTCTGTCTCTGAACTCTTCTGTCACTGAACTCTTCTGTCTCTGAACTCTTCTGTCTCTGAACTCTTCTGTCTCTGAACTCTTCTGTCACTGAACTCTTCTGTCTCTGAACTCTTCTGTCTCTGAACTCTTCTGTCTCTGAACTCTTCTGTCTCTGAACTCTTCTGTCACTGAACTCTTCTGTCTCTGAACTCTTCTGTCACTGTACTCTTCTGTCTCTGAACTCTTCTGTCTCTGAACTCTTCTGTCTCTGAACTCTTCTGTCTCTGAACTCTTCTGTCTCTGAACTCTTCTGTCTCTGAACTCTTCTGTCACTGAACTCTTCTGTCTCTGAACTCTTCTGTCACTGAACTCTTCTGTCTCTGAACTCTTCTGTCTCTGAACTCTTCTGTCTCTGAACTCTTCTGTCACTGAACTCTTCTGTCTCTGAACTCTTCTGTCTCTGAACTCTTCTGTCTCTGAACTCTTCTGTCTCTGAACTCTTCTGTCTCTGAACTCTTCTGTCTCTGAACTCTTCTGTCACTGTACTCTTCTGTCTCTGAACTCTTCTGTCTCTGAACTCTTCTGTCTCTGAACTCTTCTGTCTCTGAACTCTTCTGTCTCTGAACTCTTCTGTCTCTGAACTCTTCTGTCTCTGAACTCTCTTCTGTCTCTGAACTCTTCTGTCTCTGAACTCTTCTGTCTCTGAACTCTCTTCTGTCTCTGAACTCTCTTCTGTCTCTGAACTCTTCTGTCTCTGAACTCTTCTGTCACTGAACTCTTCTGTCTCTGAACTCTTCTGTCTCTGAACTCTTCTGTCTCTGAACTCTTCTGTCTCTGAACTCTTCTGTCTCTGAACTCTCTTCTGTCTCTGAACTCTTCTGTCTCTGAACTCTTCTGTCTCTGAACTCTCTTCTGTCTCTGAACTCTCTTCTGTCTCTGAACTCTTCTGTCTCTGAACTCTTCTGTCACTGAACTCTTCTGTCTCTGAACTCTTCTGTCTCTGAACTCTTCTGTCTCTGAACTCTTCTGTCTCTGAACTCTTCTGTCTCTGAACTCTTCTGTCTCTGAACTCTCCTGTCTCTGAACTCTTCTGTCTCTGAACTCTTCTGTCTCTGAACTCTTCTGTCTCTGAACTCTTCTGTCTCTGAACTCTTCTGTCTCTGAACTCTTCTGTCTCTGAACTCTTCTGTCTCTGAACTCTTCTGTCTCTGAACTCTTCTGTCTCTGAACTCTTCTGTCTCTGAACTCTTCTGTCTCTGAACTCTTCTGTCTCTGAACTCTTCTGTCTCTGAACTCTTCTGTCTCTGAACTCTTCTGTCTCTGAACTCTTCTGTCTCTGAACTCTTCTGTCACTGAACTCTTCTGTCTCTGAACTCTTCTGTCTCTGAACTCTTCTGTCTCTGAACTCTTCTGTCTCTGAACTCTTCTGTCTCTGAACTCTTCTGTCTCTGAACTCTTCTATCTCTGAACTCTTCTGTCTCTGAACTCTTCTGTCTCTGAACTCTTCTGTCTCTGAACTCTTCTGTCTCTGAACTCTTCTGTCACTGAACTCTTCTATCTCTGAACTCTTCTATCTCTGAACTCTTCTGTCTCTGAACTCTTCTGTCTCTGAACTCTTCTGTCTCTGAACTCTTCTGTCTCTGAACTCTTCTGTCACTGAACTCTTCTGTCACTGAACTCTTCTGTCACTGAACTCTTCTGTCTCTGAACTCTTCTGTCTCTGAACTCTTCTGTCTCTGAACTCTTCTGTCTCTGAACTCTTCTGTCTCTGCTCAGGTCTCTGAACTCTTCTGTCTCTGAACTCTTCTGTCTCTGAACTCTTCTGTCTCTGAACTCTTCTGTCTCTGAACTCTTCTGTCTCTGAACTCTTCTGTCTCTGAACTCTTCTGTCTCTGAACTCTTCTATCTCTGAACTCTTCTGTCTCTGAACTCTTCTGTCTCTGAAATCTTCTCTGAACTCTTCTGTCTCTGCTCAGGTCTCTGAACTCTTCTGTCTCTGAACTCTTCTGTCTCTGAACTCTTCTATCACTGAACTCTTCTGTCTCTGAACTCTTCTATCTCTGAACTCTTCTGTCTCTGAACTCTTCTGTCTCTGAACTCTTCTGTCTCTGAACTCTTCTGTCTCTGAACTCTTCTGTCTCTGAACTCTTCTGTCTCTGAACTCTTCTATCTCTGAACTCTTCTGTCTCTGAACTCTTCTGTCTCTGAACTCTTCTGTCTCTGAACTCTTCTGTCTCTGAACTCTTCTGTCTCTGAACTCTTCTGTCTCTGAACTCTTCTATCTCTGAACTCTTCTGTCTCTGAACTCTTCTGTCTCTGAACTCTTCTGTCTCTGAACTCTTCTGTCTCTGAACTCTTCTGTCTCTGCTCAGGTCTCTGAACTCTTCTGTCTCTGAACTCTTCTGTCTCTGAACTCTTCTGTCTCTGAACTCTGCTGTCTCTGAACTCTTCTGTCTCTGAACTCTTCTATCTCTGAACTCTTCTGTCTCTGAACTCTTCTATCTCTGAACTCTTCTGTCTCTGAACTCTTCTGTCTCTGAACTCTTCTGTCTCTGAACTCTTCTGTCTCTGAACTCTTCTGTCTCTGAACTCTTCTATCTCTGAACTCTTCTGTCTCTGAACTCTTCTGTCTCTGAACTCTTCTATCTCTGAACTCTTCTGTCTCTGAACTCTTCTGTCTCTGAACTCTTCTGTCTCTGAACTCTTCTGTCTCTGAACTCTTCTGTCTCTGCTCAGGTCTCTGAACTCTTCTGTCTCTGAACTCTTCTGTCTCTGAACTCTTCTGTCTCTGAACTCTTCTGTCTCTGAACTCTTCTGTCTCTGAACTCTTCTGTCTCTGAACTCTTCTATCTCTGAACTCTTCTGTCTCTGAACTCTTCTGTCTCTGAACTCTTCTGTCTCTGAACTCTTCTGTCTCTGAACTCTTCTGTCTCTGAACTCTTCTATCTATGAACTCTTCTGTCTCTGAACTCTTCTGTCTCTGAACTCTTCTGTCTCTGAACTCTTCTGTCTCTGAACTCTTCTGTCTCTGCTCAGGTCTCTGAACTCTTCTGTCTCTGAACTCTTCTGTCTCTGAACTCTTCTGTCTCTGAACTCTTCTGTCTCTGAACTCTTCTGTCTCTGAACTCTTCTGTCTCTGAACTCTTCTGTCTCTGAACTCTTCTGTCACTGAACTCTTCTGTCTCTGAACTCTTCTGTCTCTGAACTCTTCTGTCTCTGAACTCTTCTGTCTCTGAACTCTTCTGTCTCTGAACTCTTCTGTCTCTGAACTCTTCTATCACTGAACTCTTCTGTCTCTGAACTCTTCTATCTCTGAACTCTTCTGTCTCTGAACTCTTCTGTCTCTGAACTCTTCTGTCTCTGAACTCTTCTGTCACTGAACTCTTTTGTCTCTGAACTCTTCTGTCTCTGAACTCTTCTGTCTCTGAACTCTTCTGTCTCTGAACTCTTCTGTCTCTGAACTCTTCTGTCTCTGAACTCTTCTGTCTCTGAACTCTTCTGTCTCTGAACTCTTCTGTCTCTGAACTCTTCTGTCTCTGAACTCTTCTATCTCTGAACTCTTCTGTCTCTGAACTCTTCTATCTCTGAACTCTTCTGTCTCTGAACTCTTCTGTCTCTGAACCCTTCTATCTCTGAACTCTTCTGTCTCTGAACTCTTCTGTCACTGAACTCTTCTGTCTCTGAACTCTTCTGTCACTGAACTCTTCTGTCTCTGAACTCTTCTGTCTCTGAACTCTTCTGTCTCTGAACTCTTCTGTCACTGAACTCTTCTGTCTCTGAACTCTTCTGTCTCTGAACTCTTCTGTCTCTGAACTCTTCTATCTCTGAACTCTTCTGTCTCTGAACTCTTCTGTCACTGAACTCTTCTGTCTCTGAACTCTTCTGTCTCTGAACTCTTCTGTCTCTGAACTCTTCTGTCTCTGAACTCTTCTGTCTCTGAACTCTTCTGTCACTGAACTCTTCTGTCACTGAACCCTTCTGTATCTGAACTCTTCTGTCTCTGAACTCTTCTGTCACTGAACTCTTCTGTCTCTGAACTCTTCTGTCACTGAACTCTTCTGTCACTGAACTCTTCTGTCTCTGAACTCTTCTGTCTCTGAACTCTTCTGTCTCTGAACTCTTCTGTCTCTGAACTCTTCTGTCTCTGAACTCTTCTGTCACTGAACTCTTCTATCTCTGAACTCTTCTGTCTCTGAACTCTTCTGTCTCTGAACTCTTCTGTCTCTGAACTCTTCTGTCTCTGAACTCTTCTGTCTCTGAACTCTTCTGTCTCTGAACTCTTCTGTCACTGAACTCTTCTGTCTCTGAACTCTTCTGTCTCTGAACTCTTCTGTCTCTGAACTCTTCTGTCTCTGAACTCTTCTGTCTCTGAACTCTTCTGTCTCTGAACTCTTCTGTCTCTGAACTCTTCTGTCTCTGAACTCTTCTGTCTCTGAACTCTTCTGTCTCTGCTCAGGTCTCTGAACTCTTCTGTCTCTGCTCAGGTCTCTGAACTCTTCTGTCTCTGAACTCTTCTGTCTCTGAACTCTTCTGTCTCTGAACTCTTCTGTCTCTGAACTCTTCTGTCTCTGAACTCTTCTGTCTCTGCTCAGGTCTCTGAACTCTTCTGTCTCTGCTCAGGTCTCTGAACTCTTCTGTCTCTGAACTCTTCTGTCTCTGAACTCTTCTGTCTCTGAACTCTTCTGTCTCTGAACTCTTCTGTCTCTGAACTCTTCTGTCTCTGAACTCTTCTGTCTCTGAACTCTTCTGTCACTGAACACTTCTGTCTCTGAACTCTTCTGTCTCTGAACTCTTCTGTCTCTGAACTCTTCTGTCTCTGAACTCTTCTGTCTCTGAACTCTTCTGTCTCTGAACTCTTCTGTCTCTGAACTCTTCTGTCTCTGAACTCTTCTGTCTCTGCTCAGGTTTCTGAACTCTTCTGTTTCTGAACTCTTCTGTCTCTGAACTCTTCTGTCTCTGAACTCTTCTGTCACTGAACTCTTCTGTCTCTGAACTCTTCTGTCTCTGAACTCTTCTGTCTCTGAACTCTTCTGTCTCTGAACTCTTCTGTCTCTGAACTCTTCTGTCTCTGAACTCTTCTGTCACTGAACTCTTCTGTCACTGAACTCTTCTGTCACTGAACTCTTCTGTCTCTGAACTCTTCTGTCTCTGAACTCTTCTGTCTCTGAACTCTTCTGTCACTGAACTCTTCTGTCTCTGAACTCTTCTGTCTCTGAACTCTTCTGTCTCTGAACTCTTCTGTCACTGAACTCTTCTGTCACTGAACTCTTCTGTCTCTGAACTCTTCTGTCTCTGAACTCTTCTGTCACTGAACTCTTCTGTCTCTGAACTCTTCTGTCTCTGAACTCTTCTGTCTCTGAACTCTTCTGTCACTGAACTCTTCTGTCTCTGAACTCTTCTGTCTCTGAACTCTTCTGTCTCTGAACTCTTCTGTCTCTGAACTCTTCTCTGAACTCTTCTGTCTCTGAACTCTTCTGTCTCTGAACTCTTCTCTGAACTCTTCTGTCTCTGAACTCTTCTGTCTCTGAACTCTTCTGTCTCTGCTCAGGTTTCTGAACTCTTCTGTCTCTGAACTCTTCTGTCACTGAACTCTTCTGTCTCTGAACTCTTCTGTCTCTGAACTCTTCTGTCTCTGAACTCTTCTGTCTCTGAACTCTTCTGTCTCTGAACTCTTCTGTCTCTGAACTCTTCTGTCTCTGAACTCTTCTGTCTCTGCTCAGGTTTCTGAACTCTTCTGTTTCTGAACTCTTCTGTCTCTGAACTCTTCTGTCTCTGAACTCTTCTGTCACTGAACCCTTCTGTCTCTGAACTCTTCTGTCTCTGAACTCTTCTGTCTCTGAACTCTTCTGTCTCTGAACTCTTCTGTCTCTGAACTCTTCTGTCTCTGAACTCTTCTGTCACTGAACTCTTCTGTCTCTGAACTCTTCTGTCTCTGAACTCTTCTGTCTCTGAACTCTTCTGTCTCTGAACTCTTCTGTCACTGAACTCTTCTGTCTCTGAACTCTTCTGTCACTGAACTCTTCTGTCTCTGAACTCTTCTGTCACTGAACTCTTCTGTCTCTGAACTCTTCTGTCTCTGAACTCTTCTGTCTCTGAACTCTTCTGTCTCTGAACTCTTCTGTCACTGAACTCTTCTGTCTCTGAACTCTTCTGTCTCTGAACTCTTCTGTCTCTGAACTCTTCTGTCTCTGAACTCTTCTGTCACTGAACTCTTCTGTCTCTGAACTCTTCTGTCACTGAACTCTTCTGTCTCTGAACTCTTCTGTCTCTGAACTCTTCTGTCTCTGAACTCTTCTGTCTCTGAACTCTTCTGTCACTGAACTCTTCTGTCTCTGAACTCTTCTGTCTCTGAACTCTTCTGTCTCTGAACTCTTCTGTCTCTGAACTCTTCTGTCTCTGAACTCTTCTGTCTCTGAACTCTTCTGTCTCTGAACTCTTCTGTCTCTGAACTCTTCTGTCTCTGAACTCTTCTGTCTCTGAACTCTTCTGTCTCTGAACTCTTCTGTCTCTGAACTCTTCTGTCTCTGAACTCTTCTGTCTCTGAACTCTTCTGTCTCTGAACTCTTCTGTCTCTGAACTCTTCTGTCTCTGAACTCTTCTGTCTCTGAACTCTTCTGTCTCTGAACTCTTCTGTCTCTGAACTCTTCTGTCTCTGAACTCTTCTGTCACTGAACTCTTCTGTCTCTGAACTCTTCTGTCTCTGAACTCTTCTGTCTCTGAACTCTTCTGTCTCTGAACTCTTCTGTCTCTGAACTCTTCTGTCTCTGAACTCTTCTGTCTCTGAACTCTTCTGTCTCTGAACTCTTCTGTCTCTGAACTCTTCTGTCTCTGAACTCTTCTGTCTCTGAACTCTTCTGTCTCTGAACTCTTCTGTCTCTGAACTCTTCTGTCTCTGAACTCTTCTGTCTCTGAACTCTTCTGTCTCTGAACTCTTCTGTCTCTGAACTCTTCTGTCTCTGAACTCTTCTGTCTCTGAACTCTTCTGTCTCTGAACTCTTCTGTCACTGAACTCTTCTGTCTCTGAACTCTCTTCTGTCTCTGAACTCTTCTGTCTCTGAACTCTTCTATCTCTGAACTCTTCTATCTCTGAACTCTTCTGTCTCTGAACTCTTCTGTCTCTGAACTCTTCTGTCTCTGAACTCTTCTGTCTCTGAACTCTTCTGTCTCTGAACTCTTCTGTCTCTGAACTCTTCTGTCACTGAACTCTTCTGTCACTGAACTCTTCTGTCTCTGAACTCTTCTGTCTCTGAACTCTTCTATCTCTGAACTCTTCTATCTCTGAACTCTTCTGTCACTGAACTCTTCTGTCTCTGAACTCTCTTCTATCTCTGAACTCTTCTATCTCTGAACTCTTCTGTCTCTGAACTCTTCTGTCTCTGAACTCTTCTGTCTCTGAACTCTTCTGTCTCTGAACTCTTCTGTCTCTGAACTCTTCTGTCTCTGAACTCTTCTGTCTCTGCTCAGGTCTCTGAACTCTTCTGTCTCTGAACTCTTCTGTCTCTGAACTCTTCTGTCTCTGAACTCTTCTGTCTCTGAACTCTTCTGTCTCTGAACTCTTCTGTCTCTGAACTCTTCTGTCTCTGAACTCTTCTGTCTCTGAACTCTTCTGTCTCTGAACTCTTCTGTCTCTGAACTCTTCTGTCTCTGAACTCTTCTGTCTCTGAACTCTTCTGTCACTGAACTCTTCTGTCTCTGAACTCTTCTGTCTCTGAACTCTTCTGTCTCTGAACTCTTCTGTCTCTGAACTCTTCTGTCTCTGAACTCTTCTGTCTCTGAACTCTTCTGTCTCTGAACTCTTCTGTCTCTGAACTCTTCTGTCTCTGAACTCTTCTGTCTCTGAACTCTTCTGTCTCTGAACTCTTCTGTATCTGAACTCTTCTGTCTCTGAACTCTTCTGTCTCTGAACTCTTCTGTCTCTGAACTCTTCTGTCTCTGAACTCTTCTGTCTCTGAACTCTTCTGTCTCTGAACTCTTCTGTCTCTGAACTCTTCTGTCTCTGAACTCTTCTGTCTCTGAACTCTTCTGTCTCTGAACTCTTCTGTCACTGAACTCTTCTGTCACTGAACTCTTCTGTCTCTGAACTCTTCTGTCTCTGAACTCTTCTGTCTCTGAACTCTTCTGTCTCTGAACTCTTCTGTCTCTGAACTCTTCTGTCTCTGAACTCTTCTGTCTCTGAACTCTTCTGTCTCTGAACTCTTCTGTCTCTGAACTCTTCTGTCTCTGAACTCTTCTGTCTCTGAACTCTTCTGTCTCTGAACTCTTCTGTCTCTGAACTCTTCTGTCTCTGAACTCTTCTGTCTCTGAACTCTTCTGTCTCTGAACTCTTCTGTCTCTGAACTCTTCTGTCTCTGAACTCTTCTGTCACTGAACTCTTCTGTCACTGAACTCTTCTGTCTCTGAACTCTCTTCTGTCTCTGAACTCTTCTGTCTCTGAACTCTTCTATCTCTGAACTCTTCTATCTCTGAACTCTTCTGTCTCTGAACTCTTCTGTCTCTGAACTCTTCTGTCTCTGAACTCTTCTGTCTCTGAACTCTTCTGTCACTGAACTCTTCTGTCTCTGAACTCTTCTGTCACTGAACTCTTCTGTCTCTGAACTCTTCTGTCTCTGAACTCTTCTGTCACTGAACTCTTCTGTCTCTGAACTCTCTTCTGTCTCTGAACTCTTCTGTCTCTGAACTCTTCTATCTCTGAACTCTTCTATCTCTGAACTCTTCTGTCTCTGAACTCTTCTGTCTCTGAACTCTTCTGTCTCTGAACTCTTCTGTCTCTGAACTCTTCTGTCACTGAACTCTTCTGTCACTGAACTCTTCTGTCTCTGAACTCTTCTGTCTCTGAACTCTTCTATCTCTGAACTCTTCTATCTCTGAACTCTTCTGTCACTGAACTCTTCTGTCTCTGAACTCTCTTCTGTCTCTGAACTCTTCTGTCTCTGAACTCTTCTATCTCTGAACTCTTCTATCTCTGAACTCTTCTGTCTCTGAACTCTTCTGTCTCTGAACTCTTCTGTCTCTGAACTCTTCTGTCTCTGAACTCTTCTGTCTCTGAACTCTTCTGTCTCTGAACTCTTCTGTCTCTGAACTCTTCTGTCTCTGAACTCTTCTGTCTCTGAACTCTTCTGTCTCTGAACTCTTCTGTCTCTGAACTCTTCTGTCACTGAACTCTTCTGTCTCTGCTCAGGTCTCTGAACTCTTCTGTCTCTGAACTCTTCTGTCTCTGAACTCTTCTGTCTCTGAACTCTTCTGTCTCTGCTCAGGTCTCTGAACTCTTCTGTCTCTGAACTCTTCTGTCTCTGAACTCTTCTGTCTCTGAACTCTTCTGTCTCTGAACTCTTCTGTCTCTGCTCAGGTCTCTGAACTCTTCTGTCTCTGAACTCTTCTGTCTCTGAACTCTTCTGTCTCTGAACTCTTCTGTCTCTGAACTCTTCTGTCACTGAACTCTTCTGTCACTGAACTCTTCTGTCTCTGAACTCTTCTGTCTCTGAACTCTTCTGTCTCTGAACTCTTCTGTCTCTGAACTCTTCTGTCTCTGAACTCTTCTGTCTCTGAACTCTTCTGTCACTGAACTCTTCTGTCTCTGAACTCTTCTGTCTCTGAACTCTTCTGTCACTGAACTCTTCTGTCACTGAACTCTTCTGTCTCTGAACTCTTCTGTCTCTGAACTCTTCTGTCACTGAACTCTTCTGTCACTGAACTCTTCTGTCTCTGAACTCTTCTGTCTCTGAACTCTTCTGTCTCTGAACTCTTCTGTCACTGAACTCTTCTGTCACTGAACTCTTCTGTCTCTGAACTCTTCTGTCTCTGAACTCTTCTGTCTCTGAACTCTTCTGTCTCTGAACTCTTCTGTCACTGAACTCTTCTGTCACTGAACTCTTCTGTCTCTGAACTCTTCTGTCTCTGAACTCTTCTGTCACTGAACTCTTCTGTCTCTGAACTCTTCTGTCTCTGAACTCTTCTGTCTCTGAACTCTTCTGTCTCTGCTCAGGTCTCTGAACTCTTCTGTCTCTGCTCAGGTCTCTGAACTCTTTTGTCTCTGCCTCAGGTCTCTGCGGTATGCTGGCGTACAGCTGGTACGGCCACAAGGTGATTTCGGAGTTCATGGATCCCAACTACAAGGCCAAAAAGTGAATATTTCCGTACAGAAATGAAATGTGCAGTTGATGCGGATCAGAGTTGAACGTGTTTCTTGTGGCGACAGGTTTGAGCTGGGAGCGGCGCTGTTCGTGGGATGGGGCGGATCGGCGCTCCTGCTGGCCGGAGGACTCGTGTACAGCATCACCGCGGGGACCCAGGCCTGCCAGTCCAGGTATCAGTCTGATCACAATCACCCGTACCTCTGAGCGAAAGACAGGAGTGAGACTGTGCATTATGAAAATGAAGCCTAATTTACAACCAAGTGCCTTGAGATTCACCCTTCAATACAACATGGAGATACACTTTATTTAAAGCTGTTCTCGTTACAGTGTAATACGGAATAATATTAATTAGCATGTGCTTACTATAGGGTTATGGTTTCTACAGTCTTACAGAGTGCTTACCTAAGAAAGTATTGGGTATTATTAAGATAACTACATGGGTTAAGATCAGGTTTACCTAGTGTCACGGATCTGCTCTGAGACTTGGGTGAAGATCCAAATGCAGTTTAATTTGGGCAATCCAAAATCATAATCCATGTTAGTGATGGGACGGTTGATACTGGGGGCTCCGGGGCAGTTTTCAAAGCACTATGGTATCTCACACTGTACTGATGGTTGTATCGAAATGACAACACACGTGATTGATGACGTTTGAAGCTTCGATCGTCATGCAGTATCGGAAGGTTTTACAAAAATTGGTTTTATAAAAATAATAATAATTATTATTATTAATAATAATGCGTTACATTTATATATCGCTTTTCTTGGCACTCAAAGCGATTTACATAGATGGGGGGATCTCCTCAACCACCACCAATGTGCAGCATCACTTGGATGATGCGACGGCAGCCATATTGCGCCAGAACGCCCACCACACACCAGCTTACTGGTGGAGAGGAGACAGTGACGAAGCCAATCAGTGTATGGGGATGATTAGGAGGCCATGATGGACAGAGGCCGAGGGTTAGATGTGGCCAGGACACCGGGGTTAGACCCCTACTCTTTTACGAAGGACATCCTGGTATTTTTAATGACCACAGAGAGTCAGGACCTCTTCTCATCTGAATGACGGGTATATATACAGTGCTACCGGGTTTAGTTTAGGGTTAGTTGCATGTAATAATGCATAATTTAATGTTATTACCGCAGTAAGTACATGTAACAAGGACACTACAGTTAAAGCTGCAGTCGGCAAGTCTGGCAGATTGAGGGGACTTGTTTAATGTTTACAACTCTCATGCCCCCTTTATTTCAATGGTCCACTATAGACATTCTACTGACTATAAGTAACTTTGTAACTACATGTCAACTTATTCTACTAACCCAAACCCTAACCTAACAGTACTAATACTCTAATGAGAGTTAGTTGACATGTAGGTGCAACATTACTTATACTTAGTAGAATGTCTGAAGTGAACCATTGAAATAAACTCGTTTTTATGAATTTTCTACAAAGATGTTCTGCTACGGAACGTAATCATGATTCAATGTTTGTGACTTCAGCTCCAAGACCCAAGAGAAGTCACATCAGAGTCGTTCCTCTGAGCCGAAGCAGAAGTCGCTGTACACCTCCTCCGCCGTCGCCCGTCCCAGACAGAGCCAAGCCCAAGAACAAGCCCGAGCCCGAGCCCGAGCCCAGCAGGCCTGCTAAAGGGTTTCACAGCGTGGAGGCCTACGTCTGATATCCTCCCCGGTTTACCATGCGTTTATCTGGAAAACCTCTTTATTGGTAGTTAAAGGATTCAGTAAATCTTTATGCAAGTCTTTTTTAACATCATCAACATTGTGATGAAGACACAGAATTAATTGTTTTACAGAAATAAATTGGAGTGACTCTAGTCTATCCTGATGAGTGTCACGGGGATGCTCTTCAAATCTCCATTAGCTCTCAGATTTTAGTTGAGTTTCGTCTCTTTGTTCCTGTTTAAACTGGATTATTCACAGCTGCCCCATGTTAGTCGTCAGTGTGTGCGGGGTTCATCACAGATGAAGAGATGGAATGTCAAATACAGACGCTTTCATGAAGCAACAGAAACACTTTTCGTTCGTTATGAACTGGGTAATACAGAGCCAATTTTCTGTCATAATCATTTGTTAATAAACAAGTTTCATTACTTTAATGAAGTCATTGTTTCTGCCTCTGATAACAGATCACTCTAAATTGTAATGTGGACTCGTGCATTTTCTGTATAGCTGCATTGAAACGTGTATTGTGAAAAGCACTATATAAATAAATGTGAATTGAATATTAAGTTCAACACAATCCTACACTACTTAAATACTAATAAAGTGGGTCTATATATTTTTTATCAGTTTTATTTTGATAAACACAACACAATATAACATTGAGGTTACATGAACAATTTTTTTTTTACTGTTATAAAAACGAATTTGTGAGCATTAGCTGAGCTGAATGTATCAGAATAAACGGGAAACACACGTGATCGTTGTCATCGGTGAATGAGTCTGCGCAGCTCAAACACACTCTTCACCTCTTATCTGTTTGTCTGATGAAAGAAAGCGCTTTCAAAAAGAATGGATATATTGCAAGTTTAGAAGGTTATTTGGTTTTTGAAGGTTTGCTTTTTGAAACACCTCCCCAGACCAAATCTATGCCTATGACCACATGTTTGTATATTTTCGGTCGTAACTTGGCTTCTAATGTGTACTTTTAATAAAAATAGTGAAATCTAAGCACACCAAAGTTCATGAATCAAGGTCAAGAGATCAAGAAAACACGTCTGAGACTGCATGAGGACAAAGAACAATCACGTCTTGATTTATTGTCATTTCAAAGACACAGAACATTTCAGAATGCATTACACTTCTCTTATTCAAAATATCAGTTTCTTATAATCAAAGCACTGGAGCTGATTTCTTCCTGAGGTTACGGTCATCACGTTGATCATCATGGGCTGTGGGATCATGTGGACCACGTGACGTGGACGGTGCTGAAGTTCCAGCGGTCCGGATGGCCCATGTGCGGGAGGTCTTTGTACGGCGAGTGGCTCCACTGGAACACGGGCGTCTGATCCCATGTGGGACCGCTGACCGCTAACAGCTCGAGCCGCTGGAACAGGCCGAAGCTCGTCATCTGCAGGAGGACAGAGGCGTTACAACACTCAACAACATCTGCAGGAGGACAGGAGCGTTACAACACTCAACAACATCTGCAGGAGGACAGAGGCGTTACAACACTCAACAACATCTGCAGGAGGACAGGAGCGTTACAACACTCGACAACATCTGCAGGAGGACAGAGGCGTTACAACACTCAACAACATCTGCAGGAGGACAGGAGCGTTACAACACTCAACAACATCTGCAGGAGGACAGGAGCGTTACAACACTCAACAACATCTGCAGGAGGACAGGAGCGTTACAACACTCAACAACATCTGCAGGAGGACAGGAGCGTTACAACACTCAACAACATCTGCAGGAGGACAGGGGCGTCACAACACTCAACAACATCTGCAGGAGGACAGGAGCGTTACAACACTCAGCAACATCTGCAGGAGGACAGGAGCGTTACAACACTCAACAACATCTGCAGGAGGACAGGGGGCGTCACAACACTCAACAACATCTGCAGGAGGACAGGAGCGTTACAACACTCAACAACATCTGCAGGAGGACAGGGGCGTTACAACACTCAACAACATCTGCAGGAGGACAGGAGCGTTACAACACTCAACAACATCTGCAGGAGGACAGGGGCGTTACAACACTCAACAACATCTGCAGGAGGACAGGGGCATTACAACACTCAACAACATCTGCAGGAGGACAGGAGTGTTACAACACTCAACAACATCTGCAGGAGGACAGAGGCGTTACAACACTCAACAACATCTGCAGGAGGACAGGAGCGTTACAACACTCAACAACATCTGCAGGAGGACAGAGGCGTTACAACACTCAACAACATCTGCAGGAGGACAGGAGCGTTACAACACTCAACAACATCTGCAGGAGGACAGGAGCGTTACAACACTCAACAACATCTGCAGGAGGACAGGAGCGTTACAACACTCAACAACATCTGCAGGAGGAAAGGGGCGTCACAACACTCAACAACATCTGCAGGAGGACAGGGGCGTCACAAACACTCAACAACATCTGCAGGAGGACAGGGGCGTCACAACACTCAACAACATCTGCAGGAGGACAGGGGCGTTACAACACTCAACAACATCTGCAGGAGGACAGGAGCGTTACAACACTCGACAACATCTGCAGGAGGACAGGAGCGTTACAACACTCAACAACATCTGCAGGAGGACAGGAGCGTTACAACACTCAACAACATCTGCAGGAGGACAGGGGCGTCACAACACTCAACAACATCTGCAGGAGGACAGGGGCGTTACAACACTCAACAACATCTGCAGGAGGACAGGAGCGTTACAAACACTCAACAACATCTGCAGGAGGACAGGAGCGTTACAACACTCAACAACATCTGCAGGAGGACAGGGGCGTCACAACACTCAACAACATCTGCAGGAGGACAGGGGCGTTACAACACTCAACAACATCTGCAGGAGGACAGGAGCGTTACAACACTCAACAACATCTGCAGGAGGACAGGAGCGTTACAACACTCAACAACATCTGCAGGAGGACAGGGGCGTCACAACACTCAACAACATCTGCAGGAGGACAGGGGCGTTACAACACTCAACAACATCTGCAGGAGGACAGGGGCGTCACAACACTCAACAACATCTGCAGGAGGACAGGGGCGTTACAACACTCAACAACATCTGCAGGAGGACAGGAGCGTTACAACACTCAACAACATCTGCAGGAGGACAGGGGCGTCACAACACTCAACAACATCTGCAGGAGGACAGGGGCGTCACAACACTCAACAACATCTGCAGGAGGACAGGGGCGTCACAACACTCAACAACATCTGCAGGAGGACAGGGGCGTCACAACACTCAACAACATCTGCAGGAGGACAGGGGCGTTACAACACTCAACAACATCTGCAGGAGGACAGGAGCGTTACAACACTCAACAACATCTGCAGGAGGACAGGAGCGTTACAACACTCAACAACATCTGCAGGAGGACAGGGGCGTCACAAACACTCAACAACATCTGCAGGAGGACAGGGGCGTTACAAACACTCAACAACATCTGCAGGAGGACAGGAGCGTTACAACACTCAACAACATCTGCAGGAGGACAGGGGCGTTACAACACTCAACAACATCTGCAGGAGGACAGGAGCGTTACAACACTCAACAACATCTGCAGGAGGACAGAGGCGTTACAACACTCAACAACATCTGCAGGAGGACAGGGGCGTTACAACACTCAACAACATCTGCAGGAGGACAGGAGCGTTACAACACTCGACAACATCTGCAGGAGGACAGGGGCGTCACAACACTCGACAACATCTGCAGGAGGACAGGGGCGTTACAACACTCAACAACATCTGCAGGAGGACAGGAGCGTTACAACACTCAACAACATCTGCAGGAGGACAGGGGCGTTACAACACTCAACAACATCTGCAGGAGGACAGGGGCGTTACAACACTCAACAACATCTGCAGGAGGACAGGAGCGTTACAACACTCAACAACATCTGCAGGAGGACAGAGGCGTTACAACACTCAACAACATCTGCAGGAGGACAGGAGCGTTACAACACTCAACAACATCTGCAGGAGGACAGGAGCGTTACAACACTTAACAACATCTGCAGGAGGACAGGGGCGTTACAACACTCAACAACATCTGCAGGAGGACAGGAGCGTTACAACACTCAACAACATCTGCAGGAGGACAGAGGCGTTACAACACTCAACAACATCTGCAGGAGGACAGGAGCGTTACAACACTCAACAACATCTGCAGGAGGACAGAGGCGTTACAACACTCAACAACATCTGCAGGAGGACAGGAGCGTTACAACACTCAACAACATCTGCAGGAGGACAGAGGCGTTACAACACTCAACAACATCTGCAGGAGGACAGGGGCGTTACAACACTCAACAACATCTGCAGGAGGACAGGAGCGTTACAACACTCGACAACATCTGCAGGAGGACAGGGGCGTCACAACACTCGACAACATCTGCAGGAGGACAGGGGCGTTACAACACTCAACAACATCTGCAGGAGGACAGGAGCGTTACAACACTCAACAACATCTGCAGGAGGACAGGAGCGTTACAACACTCAACAACATCTGCAGGAGGACAGGGGCGTCACAACACTCAACAACATCTGCAGGAGGACAGGAGCGTTACAACACTCAACAACATCTGCAGGAGGACAGGGGGCGTTACAACACTCAACAACATCTGCAGGAGGACAGGAGCGTTACAACACTCAACAACATCTGCAGGAGGACAGGAGCGTCACAACACTCAACAACATCTGCAGGAGGACAGGAGCGTTACAACACTCAACAACATCTGCAGGAGGACAGGGGCGTTACAACACTCAACAACATCTGCAGGAGGACAGGAGCGTTACAACACTCAACAACATCTGCAGGAGGACAGGGGCGTTACAACACTCAACAACATCTGCAGGAGGACAGGAGTGTTACAACACTCAACAACATCTGCAGGAGGACAGGGGCGTTACAACACTCAACAACATCTGCAGGAGGACAGGGGCGTTACAATACTCAACAACATCTGCAGGAGGGACAGGAGTGTTACAACACTCAACAACATCTGCAGGAGGACAGGAGCGTTACAACACTCAACAACATCTGCAGGAGGACAGGAGCGTTACAACACTCAACAACATCTGCAGGAGGACAGGAGCGTTACAACACTCAACAACATCTGCAGGAGGACAGGAGCGTTACAACACTCAACAACATCTGCAGGAGGACAGGAGCGTTACAACACTCAACAACATCTGCAGGAGGACAGGGGCGTTACAACACTCAACAACATCTGCAGGAGGACAGGGGCGTTACAACACTCAACAACATCTGCAGGAGGACAGGAGCGTTACAACACTCAACAACATCTGCAGGAGGACAGGAGCGTTACAACACTCAACAACATCTGCAGGAGGACAGGAAGCGTTACAACACTCAACAACATCTGCAGGAGGACAGGAGCGTTACAACACTCAACAACATCTGCAGGAGGACAGGAGCGTTACAACACTCAACAACATCTGCAGGAGGACAGGAGCGTTACAACACTCAACAACATCTGCAGGAGGACAGGGGCGTTACAACACTCAACAACATCTGCAGGAGGACAGGGGCGTTACAACACTCAACAACATCTGCAGGAGGACAGGAGCGTTACAACACTCAACAACATCTGCAGGAGGACAGGAGCGTTACAACACTCAACAACATCTGCAGGAGGACAGGAGCGTTACAACACTCAACAACATCTGCAGGAGGACAGGGGCGTTACAACACTCAACAACATCTGCAGGAGGACAGGAGCGTTACAACACTCGACAACATCTGCAGGAGGACAGGAGCGTTACAACACTCAACAACATCTGCAGGAGGACAGGGGCGTTACAACACTCGACAACATCTGCAGGAGGACAGGAGCGTTACAACACTCAACAACATCTGCAGGAGGACAGGGGCGTTACAACACTCAACAACATCTGCAGGAGGACAGTAGTGTTACAACACTCAACAACATCTGCAGGAGGACAGGGGCGTCACAACACTCAACAACATCTGCAGGAGGACAGGGGCGTTACAACACTCAACAACATCTGCAGGAGGACAGGGGCGTTACAACACTCAACAACATCTGCAGGAGGACAGGGGCGTTACAACACTCAACAACATCTGCAGGAGGACAGGGGCGTTACAACACTCAACAACATCTGCAGGAGGACAGGGGCGTTACAACACTCAACAACATCTGCAGGAGGACAGGGGCGTTACAACACTCAACAACATCTGCAGGAGGAAAGGGGCGTTACAACACTCAACAACATCTGCAGGAGGACAGGAGCGTTACAACACTCAACAACATCTGCAGGAGGACAGGAGCGTCACAACACTCAACAACATCTGCAGGAGGAAAGGGGCGTTACAACACTCAACAACATCTGCAGGAGGACAGGAGCGTTACAACACTCAACAACATCTGCAGGAGGACAGGAGCGTTACAACACTCAACAACATCTGCAGGAGGACAGGGGCGTTACAACACTCAACAACATCTGCAGGAGGACAGGGGCGTTACAACACTCAACAACATCTGCAGGAGGACAGGGGCGTTACAACACTCAACAACATCTGCAGGAGGACAGGGGCGTTACAACACTCAACAACATCTGCAGGAGGACAGGGGCGTTACAACACTCAACAACATCTGCAGGAGGACAGGGGCGTTACAACACTCAACAACATCTGCAGGAGGACAGGAGCGTTACAACACTCAACAACATCTGCAGGAGGACAGGAGCGTTACAACACTCAACAACATCTGCAGGAGGACAGGAGCGTTACAACACTCAACAACATCTGCAGGAGGACAGGAGCGTTACAACACTCAACAACATCTGCAGGAGGACAGGAGCGTTACAACACTCAACAACATCTGCAGGAGGACAGGAGCGTTACAACACTCAACAACATCTGCAGGAGGACAGGAGCGTTACAACACTCAACAACATCTGCAGGAGGACAGGGGCGTTACAACACTCAACATCTGCAGGAGGACAGGAGCGTTACAACACTCAACAACATCTGCAGGAGGACAGGGGCGTTACAACACTCAACAACATCTGCAGGAGGACAGGGGCGTTACAACACTCAACAACATCTGCAGGAGGACAGGAGCGTTACAACACTCAACAACATCTGCAGGAGGACAGGGGCGTTACAACACTCAACAACATCTGCAGGAGGACAGGAGCGTTACAACACTCAACAACATCTGCAGGAGGACAGGAGCGTTACAACACTCGACAACATCTGCAGGAGGACAGGAGCGTTACAACACTCAACAACATCTGCAGGAGGACAGGAGCGTTACAACACTCAACAACATCTGCAGGAAGACAAGGAGCGTTACAACACTCAACAACATCTGCAGGAGGACAGGAGCGTTACAACACTCAACAACATCTGCAGGAGGACAGGAGTGTACAACACTCAACAACATCTGCAGGAGGACAGGAGCGTTACAACACTCGACAACATCTGCAGGAAGACAAGGAGCGTTACAACACTCAACAACATCTGCAGGAGGACAGGAGCGTTACAACACTCAACAACATCTGCAGGAGGACAGGAGTGTACAACACTCAACAACATCTGCAGGAGGACAGGAGCGTTACAACACTCAACAACATCTGCAGGAGGACAGGGGCGTTACAACACTCAACAACATCTACAGGAGGACAGGGGCGTTACAACACTCAACAACATCTGCAGGAGGACAGGAGCGTTACAACACTCAACAACATCTGCAGGAGGACAGGGGCGTTACAACACTCAACAACATCTGCAGGAGGACAGGAGCGTTACAACACTCAACAACATCTGCAGGAGGACAGCGGCGTTACAACACTCAACAACATCTGCAGGAGGACAGGGGCGTTACAACACTCAACAACATCTGCAGGAGGACAGGGGCGTTACAACACTCAACAACATCTGCAGGAGGACAGGGGGCGTCACAACACTCAACAACATCTGCAGGAGGACAGGAGCGTTACAAACACTCAACAACATCTGCAGGAGGACAGGAGTGTTACAAACACTCAACAACATCTGCAGGAGGACAGGGGCGTTACAACACTCAACAACATCTGCAGGAGGACAGGGGCGTCACAACACTCAACAACATCTGCAGGAGGACAGGAGCGTTACAACACTCAACAACATCTGCAGGAGGACAGGAGTGTTACAACACTCAACAACATCTGCAGGAGGACAGGAGCGTTACAACACTCAACAACATCTGCAGGAGGACAGGGGGCGTTACAACACTCAACAACATCTGCAGGAGGACAGGAGCGTTACAACACTCAACAACATCTGCAGGAGGACAGGAGCGTTACAACACTCAACAACATCTGCAGGAGGACAGGGGCGTCACAACACTCAACAACATCTGCAGGAGGACAGGAGCGTTACAACACTCAACAACATCTGCAGGAGGACAGGGGCGTCACAACACTCAACAACATCTGCAGGAGGACAGGAGCGTTACAACACTCAACAACATCTGCAGGAGGACAGGGGCGTCACAACACTCAACAACATCTGCAGGAGGGACAGGAGCGTTACAACACTCAACAACATCTGCAGGAGGACAGGAGCGTTACAACACTCAACAACATCTGCAGGAGGACAGGAGCGTTACAACACTCAACAACATCTGCAGGAGGACAGGAGCGTTACAACACTCAACAACATCTGCAGGAGGACAGGAGCGTTACAACACTCAACAACATCTGCAGGAGGACAGGGGCGTCACAACACTCGACAACATCTGCAGGAGGACAGGGGCGTTACAACACTCAACAACATCTGCAGGAGGACAGGGGGCGTTACAACACTCAACAACATCTGCAGGAGGACAGGAGTGTTACAACACTCAACAACATCTGCAGGAGGACAGGAGCGTTACAACACTCAACAACATCTGCAGGAGGACAGGAGCGTTACAACACTCAACAACATCTGCAGGAGGACAGGAGCGTTACAACACTCAACAACATCTGCAGGAGGACAGGGGCGTCACAACACTCAACAACATCTGCAGGAGGACAGGAGCGTTACAACACTCAACAACATCTGCAGGAGGACAGGGGCGTCACAACACTCAACAACATCTGCAGGAGGACAGGGGCGTCACAACACTCAACAACATCTGCAGGAGGACAGGAGCGTCACAACACTCAACAACATCTGCAGGAGGACAGGAGCGTCACAACACTCAACAACATCTGCAGGAGGACAGGGGCGTCACAACACTCAACAACATCTGCAGGAGGACAGGGGCGTCACAACACTCAACAACATCTGCAGGAGGACAGGAGCGTTACAACACTCAACAACATCTGCAGGAGGACAGGGGCGTCACAACACTCAACAACATCTGCAGGAGGACAGGAGCGTTACAACACTCAACAACATCTGCAGGAGGACAGGGGCGTCACAACACTCAACAACATCTGCAGGAGGACAGGGGCGTTACAACACTCAACAACATCTGCAGGAGGACAGGGGCGTTACAACACTCAACAACATCTGCAGGAGGACAGGGGCGTTACAACACTCAACAACATCTGCAGGAGGACAGGAGCGTTACAACACTCAACAACATCTGCAGGAGGACAGGAGCGTTACAACACTCAACAACATCTGCAGGAGGACAGGGGCGTCACAACACTCAACAACATCTGCAGGAGGACAGGGGCGTTACAACACTCAACAACATCTGCAGGAGGACAGGGGCGTTACAACACTCAACAACATCTGCAGGAGGACAGGGGCGTCACAACACTCAACAACATCTGCAGGAGGACAGGGGCGTCACAACACTCAACAACATCTGCAGGAGGACAGGAGCGTTACAACACTCAACAACATCTGCAGGAGGACAGGGGCGTCACAACACTCAACAACATCTGCAGGAGGACAGGGGCGTCACAACACTCAACAACATCTGCAGGAGGACAGGAGCGTTACAACACTCAACAACATCTGCAGGAGGACAGGAGCGTTACAACACTCAACAACATCTGCAGGAGGACAGGAGCGTTACAACACTCAACAACATCTGCAGGAGGACAGGAGCGTTACAACACTCAACAACATTTGGGGGGGGGGGTATAATGCCCCTTTTCACAAGATGTAAAATAAGTCTGATGTCCCCAGAGTGTGTGTGTGAAGTTTTAGCTCAAAATACCCCACAGATATTTTTATATAGCATGTTAAAATTGTCACTTTTTGAGGGTGAGCAAAAACGCACTGTTTTTGTGCCTGTGCCTTTAGAGGAGGCGGAGCTTTAAGAGCTTGTGTCCTTTTACCTCACACACATGCAATGAACATTTCAAAAACGTTTAGCCTTTTATGTTCAAACCGTACAATAGCTACGTTTACGTGGACACCTCTTGGTTCAATCGGAATGAAATCAATATGATTGATGAATCCGAACACGGTGTTTACATGAACGATAAATAAAGTAATCGGGATCAACCTCCCCTTTAAACAATACTCAGCAATACAATATATCTTTATAAACATTTAAGTGTCTACTTTTCAATTATCTAATTCAACACGAAAACAATTATTCTCTTATTCTCTGTTTAAGTCATTTGTATGAAACCAACAAGATGTCCAGTTCCTCAAGCGCATGCTCATTAGCACTAATGTGACCACGTGAAAGCACGCAAACCTGTAAATGCCCTCATCACCTCAAAACAAACTGCAGCATTTCTGTACTTTTCTTCGAGTTTGGAAGACATGCTGTGAGTTTATCTTGGATTTACCTCAGAACAAGAAAGCAATTTGAAGACAAGAAAGATTTAAAGGTAAGAAATGTATCCTCGCTTATTAGTTAGCAGGATATTGTTGCATAAACTTCACATTGTACTAGTTGAACTGTTGCTAGACTAAAATGTATGAAAATGTACGGAAACAATCTTGAAATAGACAGGTAAGCAACCTTTCAATGTACGACACAAGGATGTTTCTATGCTCGATAAATCAGCATGATATAAAAGTAGGCTAGTATTGTGTTTCGTCTGACGCTCGAGACACACTAGTTTATGATGGAGGGGAAAGAGCCCGATTGCAGAAACGTACAGTTTATTACTGATATTTTGCACCAGGAAGTGGCGATTTTGTTTGTTATTTAAGAGATGGGATGCAAACTGAGCTTTATAAGTGAATGAGATTAACTCTGTGTGTAAACAGTGATGTCGCGCACCTTCATGTCGGTCCCGCCGTGCGGCCGCTGCTGCAGAGCCCCGAACGGGTACGAGCCGTTGGCAGGGTTCAGGTCGGATCGGGCAGAGATGGAGTTCTCCCCGTTCTGGACCGGGTCACAGGCGTCGCAGCGGGACAACGGGTCCTCCTGATAGTTATTATACCTGCAGAACACACACACACACACACACAGGCCAGATGAAGCCGGAAGCAACGGGAGAAGCACAACACACAGATGTGACCTCAGCGGTGTAGCCGCCCAGGACTGGTTACTGTGGGTTTTAAGTGTAATGCCACTACCATGCACTAGGGGCTCTATGTCGCATTCCTCCTCTGGTATATAGCCAGCAGTGTTGCCAGATGTACGATAATTATTGTATTTGTACGATAATTTTGACCTCTGTACGATGTACGGTCAATAATGAAAAAAAATCCCATAATGTACGATATTTCCAGAATTGTGTGACACTTCAAATGATGGTGGTTGTGATCACAGGGCTTCTATACTCATCGATCCAGCTGTGGATTCAACGTCTACCGCCATGATCGTGAGGAGAACGTGAACGTGGCGTTACGCTCGTCTTCCATCTCACGTTACGTCTTCTCGGCCAATCATCGTGGACAATGACTCTCTCATGTTCTTTTGTATATTGTATACAAAGCTGTATTTCATTAACATGTCATCTCTGTATGTTTTGCAAGAAAAATACAAGTTTTTTAAAAAAACAGTTCTTGCCGCGGCGCTTAGGTCAGTTTTTTTCAGTTTTTTCAAGCTGAGGCCGATAGTTTGGAAATAAAGTAATTTGAGGTCGTGTCAGAAAGTATTTGGTTTATAAATAGTTGTATTCTGTACGTTTGACTCGTGTACGATAATTTCCTTCCAAATACGATAGTTTTGAGCTTCTAGTACGTTACTTGGACATTTCCGACGAGTCCTGATGGAGAACTGCGGATACAAGCTCAGTCGAGTACCGGTGAGTGTTTTCTATGTTTAGTTTGTCATGGTTAATTCTCTATATAAGCTGTATTTTGTTTCCCATGTCTTTTTGTGTTGGTTTGTTTGTAGGTAGCATGCTAATGCTAGCCTGTGTGTTTTATTGTAGAAGGACTCTTTATACACACCCTTTCTTCAGGCTTTATAATACGCCTCGTTTGCCTGGAGCTTGACAGCTCTAAAGACACCACCAGCCTACCAAAGAGCGGACTGAGGACAGTGGAAGCTAGGCCTACTAATTCTGGATTTCACTTGGATTGTTTCATCATTCCTCTGCAGTTTATCCAATTCTCTGTACGGACATTACTTTTAAACATGTCTTGATTACTCCTATGGACAACGGTCAGATAAGGGTTTCTCTCGGCCCCCCAATGCAAACAAGAGTGACAGAAATCATTTGTATGACTTTGGGTTTTTGTGCTGCTGGGATTTCTATATTTTTTTAGGTTTTGTCATTATCATATAAACTTTAAAAATGATTTCCTTCAGTGTGTCTGTTATGAAGTTTATTTTAGCATTAGGGTTGATCTAGTCTGGGCAGTGAGTCCCTCCTTTACATGTATCGTGTAGCTTGCTTCCTTAAAAGTGTTTCTGGAGACGGGTGCAGCGGACCGCACCTCATCAGACGCACCATGGACTCGATGTCGGTCACCAGAGTCTGGTTCCTGCGGAAGATCTGTGCTCTGGGGCTCTGGCTGAAGGAGAACCAGGACCCGTACTTCTGGACCAGCTCCGGTCCTCCGCTGGCATTGAACACCTCCTCGAAGTACCTGGACAACAGAATCTCTATGGTATTTATACAAGTGTTATTTTATTTTATTATTATTATCTATGTTTTACTGTAAAGCACTTTGTGATGCTTCCTCGTCTGTGAAAGGTGCTAAATAAATAAACTTTACTTACTTCTGTATTGTATAAACATTTAATTGGACTGGTAACAGTGGTACTGTATTATTATTCTAATATAATTTAATTTGAATGTTAGAATTTGACATAACTGAATGCATACATCTAATAAGTTTAGAAAAAAATGCCCATATATGAGTGAAAATGCCCCTGGAAACCAATTTAAGGTGTCAAATATTGCCCCTTAATAAACAAGTTAATTTCTGTCACTACTGTGAACTGACCACTGCATAAAATATGAAAAATATGAATATCTTCGTGAGTCTGCTGTCAACAACAGGCCTAAGCCAGCCACAATACCAGCACAAAAACACACTAAGCTAAATATCTAGATAAATTTGTGTCAATATTGCGCAGCCCTAATGTACATAATTAATTTGTATTTCTTCAGGTGTTAGAAAGCCAGTGTCAGCGGTTTACTCTCTCCATCCGGCAGAAGTTGAGACCTCATGAGGTGGACGACTACACAGATGTTGTGACCGATGTGGTCAGTGTGATACGAGTACACCAGCGACTCCGTACTTTCACAACCTCTTCTCCATTTGAACATTTCCCAGCAACGACGGTTATTAATCGCTTATCTTTGGAAGATCCGCCAAAGAATAAAAAAATGAAAAAATAAATAAAAAAAATCTTGCACTTTGGACTTTGTAACTTAAACAGTCAGAATTGCACGTTTATATCTAGCAAACACCTCTTTTATTTTGTATTCAATGGTGATCTGTGTGAACGAGAGGAATTTCTCAACTGTCCACGCTGTGTTAGGAACATTAAATACCAGACGTAAATCAACCTTCTGTTAAATCTGCACTGTTATTCACTGGAATGATCCGTGTCTAGAAGGATGTACTGGTATCTCTACTATAACTACAGCGACGGACTTGAGCGTTATGCTTGACAGCAATCTGAGCTTAGAAACCACATTTGTGAAGCGTTCTTCCGCCTACACGCGAGCGAGTTGTGTTGCGCACCCATGGCTAAGAGGAGATGCTCGATGACCGGCTCGCTTTACTCACGGGATGTTGTAGCTGGCCCAGTATCCCGTCTCAAACAGCTCTTCTGTCCGGTCTGCCATTACGATCATCCCACTGGAGGAAACACACACACACAACACACACGCTATCAGGCTTTCTGCCGCTGTAATGCAAACACACATCAATGCGCTTCACTATTCAAGAAGTAATAATCATGTGAATAGGAATTTCTCAGTTGAGTTCAATGTGAAGCAGTCTCCCTCAGCACTGAGTTTCAGAGAGCACTCACGGGATCTGCTCCAGGACTGTGAAGAGCCCTAGCTGTGCGCAGCCCTTTCCCGGGACGAACAGCTTGTAGTCGACCACCATCCACTGGTTGTTGTACCTGGCCATCACAATGAGGTTTGATCAGCGGCTCACACTCACATGTGCTCGTTTGATAAGGTGCATTGAGAGTCTCACGTTCCGCTGTTGTGTTCGCTGAAGAGGTCGGCCCACGCCGGGCCGCTGTCCGCCAGCCGGTTGGCCACGATGTTCCTCAGCCACTCCATGACTGCGCAGCGGGGACGCACAAACCTCCACAGCTCAGGGTTACTGTTGCCAATCGTGGTTTCCAGCGTTACCTGAGGGAAAACACACTATTATTAATAAGGGATAATGTACATCCAGCCGGTTGTTATCTCAGAATAAACCCGGCAGAGTGATCAGGTCTTCATCAGCCTGAAGGGGTTTATTCGGAGATAACACACACACACACACACACACACACACCTGAAGGGGTTTATTCTGAGATCTCACACACACACACACACACACACACACACACACACCTGAAGGGGTTTATTCTGAGATAACACACACACACACACACACACCTGAAGGGGTTTATTCTGAGATAACACACACACACACACACCTGAAGGGGGTTTATTCTGAGATCACACACACACACACACACACACACACACAGGTGGTCTATTCTGAGATAACACACACACACAGGTGGTTTATTCTGAGATCACACACACACACACACACACACACACACACACACACACACACACACACACACACACACCTGAAGGGGGTTTATTCTGAGATCTCACACACACACACACACACACACACACACACACCTGAAGGGGTTTATTCTGAGATAACACACACACACACACACACACACACACACACCTGAAGGGGTTTATTCTGAGATAACACACACACACACACACACACACACACACACACACACACACACCTGAAGGGGTTTATTCTGAGATAACACACACACACACACACCTGAAGGGGGTTTATTCTGAGATCACACACACACACACACACACACACACACAGGTGGTCTATTCTGAGATAACACACACACACAGGTGGTTTATTCTGAGATCACACACACACACACACACACACACACACACACACACACACCTGAAGGGGGTTTATTCTGAGATCACACACACACACACACACACACACACACACACACACACACACACACACACACAGATAACACACACACACACACACACACACACACACACACAGGTGGTTTATTCTGAGATCACACACACACACACAGGTGGTTTATTCTGAGATAACACACACACACACACACACAGATAACACACACACACACACACACACACACACAGGTGGTTTATTCTGAGATCACACACACACACACACACACACAGGTGGTTTATTCTGAGATAACACACACACACACACACACACACAGATAACACACACACACACACACAGGTGGTTTATTCTGAGATCACACACACACACACACACACACACAGGTGGTTTATTCTGAGATAACACACACACACACACACACACAGATAACACACACACACACACACAGGTGGTTTATTCTGAGATAACACACACACACACACACACAGATAACACACACACGTGGTTTATTCTGAGATCACACACACACACACCTGAAGGGGGTTTATTCTGAGATAACAATTGGCTGGATGGATGGACATTATCTGGCTTATTACACGGTCTAACAAGTAAATAATTAGACCCGAAATATTAATGAGTATAAATATGTTATCAGCTCTTTAAACGCAGAGCTTCCGCGGAGAGATCAGACTAGACGGACATTAGAGATACGGTGTACGGTCATAACACTCATTACACAGCATTTCAACACATAATTATGGAGAGTTTTTGATTTCAGATTTTAAAATCGTACCTGTTTATATCTTATGATCCAACAGTGTACAAAACAATAGTCACAAAATGGCCGCCGCTGTGTTTGTATGAAACGAGAGAGAGCGAGTCCACGATACTGGATGGCATAATTAAATCACTGTACACAAAATATTGATTTGAGTTTTAATATTTTATTAGCCCACCAAAAGCAAAACTTCCACGGAGTAAACGGTTCCTAGCGAGTGTGTAGCGCTGCTGACCTCAGTGACCCGGATGAGCCGGTGTTTCTGTGTTCTGCTGTTATCTGGGAATATCATAACCCTGGATGTGTGATTGACCAATCAGAATCAAGCATTCCACAGAGCCTGTAATAAGAAATAAACACTGCTCCACCCAACAAGATAATAGTTTACAATGTTCTCACCAAACCACTGCTGAGCAAATAGAAGTCATCGCCGGAGAAAATGCTGCCAGGGTAGGAGGAAAACACCTGAGTTTTCCCGGGAATAGTCACCTTTCCTGCAGGAACAGTGATGCATGCTTTACAAATGATATACACTGTAAAAAATAATCGTGATTTTTAGAGGTCAACAACCGATTCGGTGCCGATAGTTGATTGGTGGAACTATCGTTATCTGCACAAATCCATACCGATAGTTTTTCCGGGTTGCGTCCATTGCTGGAGCGGCTGAGAAGTGTGCGCTGGCATTATACAGAGCGAGAGCGCCCCCTAGAGGCGGAATAACAAACTATCACTGTAGTTCATTCTGTGGAACTCCTCATTTTAATATATTCATAATTATATATTTATTTAATTTCGCACATTTAAATTCAGTACTGTTTTACCTGGAGTGCTATGTTTGTTTTTAATCCAGTATCCATTCAAAAAAATATCGGTTGAATAATCAATATCGGTGTGTACGGTCAAACCTAAATATCGGTATCGGTAAAATCCACTATCGGTCGACCTCTAGTTTAACGGTAAAAGACTGTAAAAATGCTACGGTGAAAAACTGTAAATTGATTATCAGAAAGTTTCCGAACTATATACGGTGGATAACTGATAGATCTTACCCATACATTTTATAGTAAACACCGTTAAATTTAAGTTTTTGGATGTGAAAAAGAACAAATTTACAGTGAAAAAACTAAATTGATATTCCCACAACTCCCTGCGTGACACTTCACATCTGATAAATCTTTGTTGAAATAACATAAGTTTCTTCATAGTTTTAAAGTTTTTTTCTAATCAGTTATGTACATTAGGGTTTTATGTTACATTTAATGTTGTTCAATTAATGTTTATAGCATTTTCTTTTCTTGTATTTCTTTTGTGTAACCATAATGGTGTTTAGTGTTTATGTGAATGCCACTGTGCAGCTTCTATATATTACTATTAACTTTCTCAGCTTGTGGAAAAGCTGTTTGCGATGAGCTTTGATTCATCATGTGACTCTCGTCACCACTGTGTGATTGGTGGTTGCAAAACAGATATAAGAACTTCAATATTACAGTAAATTAACATTATATCAGATAATGAAATACGTTTTTTTTTTTTTCTATAAATTTATGTCTAGAAAACCTAAAATGTTGCTACCGTATTTTCTACGGTACATTTCTGACAACCACAGCTGCTGTTTTCTTTACAATGTAGTATAGCATTGTATACAAACAGAAGTGTGTATGTCTCGCCTGTGGGAGATGTGCGGTACGCGAAACTGTATCTCTTCAGGATCCGCAGCATGGACTGGTAGGTGTTCCACGTGTCATGTGACACCAGCAGGTCCTGGCGGCCCGGAAGCACCTTGATGAGAGCGGAGCAGGAGCCGGAGCCCACGGTGCGAGTGCGGCTGGACTTGTTGAGTGCAGACTCCAGGTCCTCCAGGTCTCCTCCCATCTGGAACAGGCTGAGCGCACACGCAACAATGATAATAATACATAAGCAGCAATTATCGGGGTTCAAGCGGTTTAAGGCCTTTAGTTAACAATAATTTATTGGCCGATGGCGGACATGTTTTTTGAGATACGTCAATGTACGGCATAAACAATCATGGCAGCTCGGACAAAGAAACGCCATGCTAATTTCCAAGTCAATCGGACTAACGGTAGCATAGTTATGACCATTTTCATGTCTTTTTAATTTTATAGCGCCACCGAGTGACCAATCGGCACGTTTTGTTTCACCATGACCTCAGATTGAGCTCTTACATATTTGTGGCAAGTTTGGTGAAAATATCTCATTTCCTTTTCGAGTTATAGCTATTTGAGTAAAAGTGGCTCCTCCCACTTCGAACATTATGGCGCCCCTTAGTGACCGTGAATCAAAATTTCACATTTGTTATGATAATTATTGACAGTCAGACTCCAGAGAATCTTTCTGTAATCTTTCGTACTTTTGACCACTGTAGCGCCCCCGTCAGGCCGATCGGGGCGGGCCTTGGTGACGTTGTAGGCGGTGTGAGTACTACCAGCCCTCAAAGTTTCAAGTCTCTACGACTTACGGTTCGGTCTGCCCGATCACTTTTAGGGGAGAATGCTGATCCTTGGGAAATGTAACAATTACATTAGGGTTTCAGCTCTACGCGCTTGAACACCTAATAATAATAATAATACAACATGACAATTTACACATGGACTAAAGGGAAAAGCAGCATGGCTATACTCACAGGAAGCCGAAGGGGTTGATGGAGAGGCTTCCAGAGGGAAACTCCACCTTCCCGTTATAGCCGTCCTCCAATCCCTGCAGCTGCAGCAGAGACAGGCGGACCTGAGAGAGAACAGGCCATGAACTAGAAGAAACAGTCCTGCAGGCTTTGCTTGTGCATGAGAGATCCTTTACCATTGTCATGTGACACTGATGCAAGAACAACCAAACACTCAGTGTCTCTGCCCCTCAGTGTCTCTGCCCCTCAGTGTCTCTGCCTCTCAGTGTCTCTGCCCCTCAGTGTCTCTGCCCCTCAGTGTCTCTGCCCCTCAGTGTCTCTGCCCCTCAGTGTCTCTGCCCCTCAGTGTCTCTGCCTCTCAGTGTCTCTGCCCCTCAGTGTCTCTGCCTCTCAGTGTCTCTGCCCCTCAGTGTCTCTGCCCCTCAGTGTTTCTGCCCCTCAGTGTCTCTGCCCCTCAGTGTCTCTGCCCCTCAGTGTCTCTGCCCCTCAGTGTCTCTGCCCCTCAGTGTCTCTGCCCCTCAGTGTCTCTGCCGCTCAGTGTCTCTGCCCCTCAGTGTCTCTGCCCCTCAGTGTCTCTGCCCCTCAGTGTCTCTGCCCCTCAGTGTCTCTGCCTCTCAGTGTCTCTGCCCCTCAGTGTCTCTGCCCCTCAGTGTCTCTGCCCCTCAGTGTCTCTGCCCCTCAGTGTCTCTGCCTCTCAGTGTCTCTGCCCCTCAGTGTCTCTGCCCCTCAGTGTCTCTGCCCCTCAGTGTCTCTGCCCCTCAGTGTCTCTGCCTCTCAGTGTCTCTGCCCCTCAGTGTCTCTGCCTCTCAGTGTCTCTGCCCCTCAGTGTCTCTGCCCCTCAGTGTTTCTGCCCCTCAGTGTCTCTGCCCCTCAGTGTCTCTGCCCCTCAGTGTCTCTGCCCCTCAGTGTCTCTTCCTCTCAGTGTCTCTGCCCCTCAGTGTCTCTGCCCCTCAGTGTCTCTGCCCCTCAGTGTCTCTGCCCCTCAGTGTCTCTGCCTCTCAGTGTCTCTGCCCCTCAGTGTCTCTGCCCCTCAGTGTCTCTGCCCCTCAGTGTCTCTGCCCCTCAGTGTCTCTGCCTCTCAGTGTCTCTGCCCCTCAGTGTCTCTGCCCCTCAGTGTCTCTGCCCCTCAGTGTCTCTGCCCCTCAGTGTCTCTGCCCCTCAGTGTCTCTGCCCCTCAGTGTCTCTTCCTCTCAGTGTCTCTGCCCCTCAGTGTCTCTGCCCCTCAGTGTCTCTGCCCCTCAGTGTCTCTGCCCCTCAGTGTCTCTTCCTCTCAGTGTCTCTGCCCCTCAGTGTCTCTGCCCCTCAGTGTCTCTGCCTCTCAGTGTTTCTGCCCCTCAGTGTTTCTGCCCCTAAGTGTCTCTGCCTCTCAGTGTCTCTGCCCCTCAGTGTCTCTGCCCCTCAGTGTCTCTGCCCCTCAGTGTGTCTGCCCCTCAGTATCTCTGCCGCTCAGTGTCTCTGCCCCTCAGTGTCTCTGCCCCTCAGTGTCTCTGCCCCTCAGTGTCTCTGCCTCTCAGTGTCTCTGCCCCTCAGTGTCTCTGCCCCTCAGTGTCTCTGCCCCTCAGTGTCTCTGCCTCTCAGTGTCTCAGCCGCTCAGTGTCTCTGCCCCTCAGTGTCTCTGCCTCTCAGTGTGTCTGCCCCTCAGTGTCTCTGCCGCTCAGTGTCTCTGCCTCTCAGTGTCTCTGCCCCTCAGTGTCTCTGCCCCTCAGTGTCTCTGCCCCTCAGTGTCTCTGCCCCTCAGTGTCTCTGCCTCTCAGTGTGTCTGCCCCTCAGTGTGTCTGCCCCTCAGTGTCTCTGCCGCTCAGTGTGTCTGCCCCTCAGTGTCTCTGCCCCTCAGTGTGTCTGCCCCTCAGTGTGTCTGCCCCTCAGTGTGTCTGCCCCTCAGTGTCTCTGCCTCTCAGTGTGTCTGCCCCTCAGTGTTTCTGCCCCTCAGTGTGTCTGCCCCTCAGTGTGTCTGCCCCTCAGTGTCTCTGCCCCTCAGTGTCTCTGCCCCTCAGTGTCTCTGCCCCTCAGTGTCTCTTCCTCTCAGTGTCTCTGCCTCTCAGTGTCTCTGCCCCTCAGTGTCTCTGCCGCTCAGTGTCTCTGCCCCTCAGTGTCTCTGCCCCTCAGTGTCTCTGCCCCTCAGTGTCTCTTCCTCTCAGTGTCTCTGCCCCTCAGTGTCTCTGCCCCTCAGTGTCTCTGCCCCTCAGTGTCTCTGCCCCTCAGTGTCTCTGCCCCTCAGTGTCTCTGCCTCTCAGTGTCTCTGCCTCTCAGTGTGTCTGCCCCTCAGTGTGTCTGCCCCTCAGTATCTCTGCCGCTCAGTGTCTCTGCCCCTCAGTGTCTCTGCCCCTCAGTGTCTCTGCCCCTCAGTGTCTCTGCCGCTCAGTGTCTCAGCCGCTCAGTGTCTCTGCCCCTCAGTGTCTCTGCCTCTCAGTGTCTCAGCCGCTCAGTGTCTCTGCCCCTCAGTGTCTCTGCCCCTCAGTGTCTCTGCCCCTCAGTGTCTCTGCCCCTCAGTGTCTCTGCCTCTCAGTGTCTCTGCCCCTCAGTGTCTCTGCCCCTCAGTGTCTCTGCCCCTCAGTGTCTCTGCCCCTCAGTGTCTCTGCCCCTCAGTGTCTCTGCCCCTCAGTGTCTCTGCCTCTCAGTGTGTCTGCCCCTCAGTGTCTCTTCCTCTCAGTGTCTCTGCCCCTCAGTGTGTCTGCCCCTCAGTGTGTCTGCCCCTCAGTGTCTCTGCCCCTCAGTGTCTCTGCCCCTCAGTG
Organism: Phoxinus dragarum; assembly: GCA_033366665.1. Classification (NCBI taxonomy): domain Eukaryota; kingdom Metazoa; phylum Chordata; class Actinopteri; order Cypriniformes; family Leuciscidae; genus Phoxinus; species Phoxinus dragarum. Next base: position 67,478 of record JARPMJ010001767.1, read on the forward strand.
TCTCTGCCTCTCAGTGTCTCTGCCCCTCAGTGTCTCTGCCCCTCAGTGTCTCTGCCTCTCAGTGTCTCTGCCCCTCAGTGTCTCTGCCCCTCAGTGTCTCTGCCCCTCAGTGTCTCTGCCCCTCAGTGTCTCTGCCCCTCAGTGTCTCTGCCTCTCAGTGTCTCTGCCCCTCAGTGTCTCTGCCTCTCAGTGTCTCTGCCCCTCAGTGTCTCTGCCCCTCAGTGTCTCTGCCCCTCAGTGTCTCTGCCCCTCAGTGTCTCTGCCCCTCAGTGTCTCTGCCTCTCAGTGTCTCTGCCCCTCAGTGTCTCTGCCCCTCAGTGTCTCTGCCCCTCAGTGTCTCTGCCCCTCAGTGTCTCTGCCTCTCAGTGTCTCTGCCCCTCAGTGTCTCTGCCCCTCAGTGTCTCTGCCCCTCAGTGTCTCTGCCCCTCAGTGTCTCTGCCCCTCAGTGTCTCTTCCTCTCAGTGTCTCTGCCCCTCAGTGTCTCTGCCCCTCAGTGTCTCTGCCTCTCAGTGTTTCTGCCCCTCAGTGTTTCTGCCCCTCAGTGTCTCTGCCTCTCAGTGTCTCTGCCCCTCAGTGTCTCTGCCCCTCAGTGTCTCTGCCCCTCAGTGTGTCTGCCCCTCAGTATCTCTGCCGCTCAGTGTCTCTGCCCCTCAGTGTCTCTGCCCCTCAGTGTCTCTGCCCCTCAGTGTCTCTGCCTCTCAGTGTCTCAGCCGCTCAGTGTCTCTGCCCCTCAGTGTCTCTGCCTCTCAGTGTGTCTGCCCCTCAGTGTCTCTGCCGCTCAGTGTCTCTGCCCCTCAGTGTCTCTGCCCCTCAGTGTCTCTGCCGCTCAGTGTCTCTGCCGCTCAGTGTCTCTGCCTCTCAGTGTCTCTGCCCCTCAGTGTCTCTGCCCCTCAGTGTCTCTGCCCCTCAGTGTCTCTGCCCCTCAGTGTCTCTGCCTCTCAGTGTGTCTGCCCCTCAGTGTGTCTGCCCCTCAGTGTCTCTGCCGCTCAGTGTGTCTGCCCCTCAGTGTCTCTGCCCCTCAGTGTCTCTGCCTCTCAGTGTGTCTGCCCCTCAGTGTGTCTGCCCCTCAGTGTCTCTGCCTCTCAGTGTGTCTGCCCCTCAGTGTTTCTGCCCCTCAGTGTGTCTGCCCCTCAGTGTGTCTGCCCCTCAGTGTCTCTGCCCCTCAGTGTCTCTGCCGCTCAGTGTCTCTGCCCCTCAGTGTCTCTGCCCCTCAGTGTCTCTGCCCCTCAGTGTCTCTGCCCCTCAGTGTCTCTTCCTCTCAGTGTCTCTGCCCCTCAGTGTCTCTGCCCCTCAGTGTCTCTGCCCCTCAGTGTCTCTGCCCCTCAGTGTCTCTGCCCCTCAGTGTCTCTGCCTCTCAGTGTCTCTGCCTCTCAGTGTGTCTGCCCCTCAGTGTGTCTGCCCCTCAGTATCTCTGCCGCTCAGTGTCTCTGCCCCTCAGTGTCTCTGCCCCTCAGTGTCTCTGCCCCTCAGTGTCTCTGCCGCTCAGTGTCTCAGCCGCTCAGTGTCTCTGCCCCTCAGTGTCTCTGCCTCTCAGTGTCTCTGCCCCTCAGTGTCTCTGCCCCTCAGTGTCTCTGCCCCTCAGTGTCTCTGCCCCTCAGTGTCTCTGCCCCTCAGTGTCTCTGCCCCTCAGTGTCTCTGCCCCTCAGTGTCTCTGCCCCTCAGTGTCTCTGCCTCTCAGTGTCTCTGCCCCTCAGTGTCTCTGCCCCTCAGTGTCTCTGCCCCTCAGTGTCTCTGCCCCTCAGTGTCTCTGCCCCTCAGTGTCTCTGCCTCTCAGTGTGTCTGCCCCTCAGTGTCTCTTCCTCTCAGTGTCTCTGCCCCTCAGTGTGTCTGCCCCTCAGTGTGTCTGCCCCTCAGTGTCTCTGCCCCTCAGTGTCTCTGCCCCTCAGTGTCTCTGCCCCTCAGTGTCTCTGCCCCTCAGTGTCTCTGCCCCTCAGTGTCTCTGCCCCTCAGTGTCTCTGCCCCTCAGTGTCTCTGCCCCTCAGTGTCTCTGCCCCTCAGTGTCTCTGCCCCTCAGTGTCTCTGCCCCTCAGTGTCTCTGCCTCTCAGTGTCTCTGCCCCTCAGTGTCTCTGCCCCTCAGTGTCTCTGCCCCTCAGTGTCTCTGCCCCTCAGTGTCTCTGCCCCTCAGTGTCTCTGCCTCTCAGTGTCTCTGCCCCTCAGTGTCTCTGCCTCTCAGTGTCTCTGCCCCTCAGTGTCTCTGCCTCTCAGTGTGTCTGCCCCTCAGTGTGTCTGCCCCTCAGTGTCTCTGCCCCTCAGTGTCTCTGCCCCTCAGTGTCTCTGCCCCTCAGTGTCTCTGCCCCTCAGTGTCTCTGCCCCTCAGTGTCTCTGCCTCTCAGTGTCTCTGCCTCTCAGTGTCTCTGCCTCTCAGTGTCTCTGCCCCTCAGTGTCTCTGCCCCTCAGTGTCTCTGCCCCTCAGTGTCTCTGCCCCTCAGTGTCTCTGCCCCTCAGTGTCTCTGCCTCTCAGTGTCTCTGCCCCTCAGTGTCTCTGCCCCTCAGTGTCTCTGCCCCTCAGTGTCTCTGCCCCTCAGTGTCTCTGCCCCTCAGTGTTTCTGCCCCTCAGTGTCTCTGCCGCTCAGTGTCTCTGCCCCTCAGTGTCTCTGCCCCTCAGTGTCTCTGCCCCTCAGTGTCTCTGCCCCTCAGTGTCTCTGCCGCTCAGTGTCTCTGCCCCTCAGTGTTTCTGCCTCTCAGTGTCTCTGCCCCTCAGTGTCTCTGCCCCTCAGTGTCTCTGCCCCTCAGTGTCTCTGCCCCTCAGTGTCTCTGCCCCTCAGTGTCTCTGCCCCTCAGTGTCTCTGCCCCTCAGTGTCTCTGCCTCTCAGTGTCTCTGCCCCTCAGTGTCTCTGCCCCTCAGTGTCTCTGCCCCTCAGTGTCTCTGCCCCTCAGTGTCTCTGCCCCTCAGTGTCTCTGCCCCTCAGTGTCTCTGCCCCTCAGTGTCTCTGCCTCTCAGTGTCTCTGCCTCTCAGTGTCTCTGCCCCTCAGTGTCTCTGCCCCTCAGTGTCTCTGCCCCTCAGTGTCTCTGCCCCTCAGTGTCTCTGCCCCTCAGTGTCTCTGCCCCTCAGTGTCTCTGCCTCTCAGTGTCTCTGCCTCTCAGTGTCTCTGCCCCTCAGTGTCTCTGCCGCTCAGTGTCTCTGCCCCTCAGTGTCTCTGCCCCTCAGTGTCTCTGCCCCTCAGTGTCTCTGCCCCTCAGTGTGTGTAACCGCAGTCACTCCGGCCGAAGGTGACGTCACACACACCCTCCATAAGAAGTGATGTCTGAGAAAGGCCTGTAGTGGAAGGTGGTTCTTCTTCACGCACCTGATGCCAGTACGGTGAGTCCGCATGCGTGTCCATCTGCTGATTGAGCCACTGCAGGTTAGTGCTGATGTAGTCTTTGAGCCGCTGACAGTAGCTGACGTCACGAGCGGACGGCTCACAGTAACCCATCAGTGTGTTCATCCAGTGCTGGTAGATCAGCTGTGGCAGACAGAAGATGAAGACTTCAGGTCACTCATGGACTCTGCTGTCTGTCATGAAGTGCACGTTGTGTTTCTGATCTCTGTTGTGATGTCACACATCTAGAGAAACACAGTTTTATGCACCCTTTTTGAGGCGCTTATAAGTTACAGTTAGTGGTAATGACAGACAAGTTGTGTCCTAAATGACACACTATACCCTCAACCGTCTATCCATTCATCATCGGAAGTGTCCAACATTCCACACTTCAGTTCATTAACTGCATCATCTGGGCATCTAAAGTGCACTTTTGGGGATTTTTTCCACACTATTTATACTAACAATGGCTTAGAATAGTGCACAACTACACAAATCAGGACGACATACATACTTGATGGGGTGTGGATCAGCTAGAGAATAAAAACAGTGGCCAGGCGAATTATATTTTATATTTAGCATTAATTCTATAAAAACAATCAGTGCATGGTATGTAACAAATATTTATTTAGCAAAGCAAACATAAGTGGTTATTAGCTTCACATGTGTTGTCTAGAAGCAATTTTGTACAAATCGCCAAAAAAATGCATGTAAGATTAAAATCACTTCAAGAGATTAATTGCTGCCATCTTCCACAATCATACTGTACTGCTAGGAAGCCATGAGCTCTGGCTGAGCTGTGACCTGTTGTTAGTTGATTATTTTCATCATGGATGCTATGGATTAGACGTGTACCTGTGAGGTGACGGAAGCCTCCACGAGTCCCGCCGCATACGCCTGCAGAGAGTCATTATAGACAGCACTGGTGCTGACCTCCAGATACGCCCACCTGAAACACACACACACACACACACACACACACACACACACACACACACACACACACACACACACACATCAATACAAAGCCATTTTACTGTCATCTATGCAATTCTTCATGTCACGCATGTTTAGTTTCCGCTATTTTGGACCAAATGAACCAAAGACTGGTTCTGCAATTTTAACTAAGGATGTATTCACACCAGGAAAGTCCGCTAGTTCACTTGCTTTGGTCCGGACCAAATACAATGTTGTTGTTTTTTTGGTTCGCTTTCACACTGCCCTTTTTGCAAGTAAACCAAAATTTGTAAACAAAACCACATGTGTGCTAAAGTCATCTATTCATTGGACAGACATTCTCAAGCAGGGAAAAGCAGGAAGTGCAAAAACAGGCAATTTATGGAGATCTTCCGTGGTGCAATTTTTATTCTTTAACTGATTTGGTGTTATCAGCTACTAACGCGTGCTGAAATTTGTTTTTGTTTTTTAAATAAAAACAAAAACAAATTTCAACTCGCGTTAGTAGATTAAATATTTTTTCAATTTGAGCTAATGAAGAAACTTATAAGCGTCACAAGATACATGTGCCAATTTGCAATCTGCCGGCGCGCTTGTTCCACGGCGGATCGCTATTATAACGGTGGATTGCTATTATAACGGCGGATCGCTATTATAACGGTGGATCGCTATTATAACGGTGGATCGCTATTATAACGGTGGATTGCTATTATAACGGCGGATTGCTATTATAACGGCGGATTGCTATTATAACGGCGGATCGCTATTATAACGGCGGATCGCTATTATAACGGCGGATCGCTATTATAACGGCGGATCGCTATTATAACGGCGGATTGCTATTATAACGGCGGATTGCTATTATAACGGCGGATCGCTATTATAACGGCGGATTGCTATTATAACGGCGGATCGCTATTATAACGGCGGATTGCTATTATAACGGCGGATCGCTATTATAACGGCGGATCGCTATTATAACGGCGGATTGCTATTATAACGGCGGATTGCTATTATAACGGCGGATTGCTATTATAACGGCGGATTGCTATTATAACGGCGGATCGCTATTATAACGGTGGATTGCTATTATAACGGCGGATTGCTATTATAACGGCGGATCGCTATTATAACGGCGGATTGCTATTATAACGGCGGATCGCTATTATAACGGCGGATCGCTATTATAACGGCGGATCGCTATTATAACGGCGGATCGCTATTATAACGGCGGATCGCTATTATAACGGCGGATTGCTATTATAACGGCGGATTGCTATTATAACGGCGGATTGCTATTATAACGGCGGATTGCTATTATAACGGCGGATTGCTATTATAACGGCGGATAGCTATTATAACGGCGGATTGCTATTATAACGGCGGATAGCTATTATAACGGCGGATTGCTATTATAACGGCGGATTGCTATTATAACGGCGGATCGCTATTATAACGGTGGATCGCTATTATAACGGCGGATCGCTATTATAACGGCGGATCGCTATTATAACGGCGGATCGCAATTATAACGGCGGATCGCTATTATAACGGCGGCTTGCTATTATAACGGCGGATAGCTATTATAACGGCGGATCGCTATTATAACGGCGGATCGCTATTATAACGGCGGATCGCTATTATAACGGCGGATCGCTATTATAACGGCGGATCGCTATTATAACGGCGGATCGCTATTATAACGGCGGATCGCTATTATAACGGCGGATTGCTATTATAACGGCGGATCGCTATTATAACGACAGATTGCTATTATAACGGCGGATCGCTATTATAACGGCGGATTGCTATTATAACGGCGGATCGCTATTATAACGGTGGATCGCTATTATAACGGCGGATCGCTATTATAACGGCGGATCGCTATTATAACGGTGGATCGCTATTATAACGGTGGATCGCTATTATAACGGTGGATCGCTATTATAACGGCGGATCGCTATTATAACGGCGGATCGCTATTATAACGGTGGATCGCTATTATAACGGCGGATCGCTATTATAACGGCGGATCGCTATTATAACGGCGGATCGCTATTATAACGGTGGATCGCTATTATAACGGCGGATCGCTATTATAACGGTGGATCGCTATTATAACGGCGGATCGCTATTATAACGGCGGATCGCTATTATAACGGCGGATCGCTATTATAACGGCGGATTGCTATTATAACGGCGGATCGCTATTATAACGGCGGATCGCTATTATAACGGCGGATCGCTATTATAACGGCGGATCGCTATTATAACGGCGGATCGCTATTATAACGGTGGATCGCTATTATAACGGCGGATCGCTATTATAACGGTGGATCGCTATTATAACGGCGGATTGCTATTATAACGGCGGATTGCTATTATAACGGCGGATCGCTATTATAACGGTGGATCGCTATTATAACGGCGGATCGCTATTATAACGGCGGATCGCTATTATAACGGCGGATCGCTATTATAACGGCGGATCGCTATTATAACGGTGGATCGCTATTATAACGGTGGATCGCTATTATAACGGCGGATTGCTATTATAACGGCGGATTGCTATTATAACGGCGGATCGCTATTATAACGGCGGATCGCTATTATAACGACGGATCGCTATTATAACGGCGGATCGCTATTATAACGGTGGATTGCTATTATAACGGCGGATTGCTATTATAACGGCGGATCGCTATTATAACGACGGATCGCTATTATAACGGCGGATCGCTATTATAACGGCGGATCGCTATTATAACGGCGGATCGCTATTATAACGGCGGATCGCTATTATAACGGCGGATCGCTATTATAACGGCGGATCGCTATTATAACGGCGGATTGCTATTATAACGGCGGATTGCTATTATAACGGCGGATCGCTATTATAACGGCGGATCGCTATTATAACGGCGGATCGCTATTATAACGGCGGATCGCTATTATAACGGCGGATTGCTATTATAACGGCGGATTGCTATTATAACGGCGGATCGCTATTATAACGGCGGATCGCTATTATAACGGCGGATTGCTATTATAACGGCGGATCGCTATTATAACGGCGGATCGCTATTATAACGGCGGATCGCTATTATAACGGCGGATTGCTATTATAACGGCGGATCGCTATTATAACGGCGGGTTTGCCGGCGCACGCCAGGAGCGGTTCACAGCCGAGGAGACCGACGTTCTCGTCAGGGCCGTAAAACACAGAGAAGTGACATTGGGGATGATGGAGAAACACACACACAAATAAGCTTCGGTTAAACAGGCGTATAATAATTTGGGTAAATGTGTAATCTAGATTTATGCCTAATTTATCACATCTTCACGGACACAACAATGATTTCCCTCGTGTGTTAATATGTTTCCTTGTAATAATGTTTGATTTGCACAAATGAAAACTGCTGCGTCTGTTTATATTAGAGAATCAAAGTGTGTGTGTTGTTCACACGCTACATAATGGCCAAGCACGCGCCCTTAAAATAGCATATGACTAACGCGCGGCGCCGCTGTCTTTAGACTGGGTTTCTCCTGGTCAGTGGCGGAGTTGTTTTCTGGAACCGTCATGCTTCACACAGGCTTTCGTTCTATCCCGCCTGAGTTACTGTAATTCTTTATATGCAGGAATATCCCAGTTGTCCATTACAAGGCTTCAAATGGTTCAGACGCTGCAGCCAGATTCCTAACTGGGGTTCGCAAACATGAACATATTACTCTTGTCTCTTGACTGGTTGCCGGTGCGTCATACAATTGATTTTAAAATGTTGTTGTTTGTTTTCAAATCCCTAAATGGTCTTGCACCATCTTACCTATCTGAACTTTGACCTTTGAACGTGCTACAGACATGTCTACGGTCCACTAGCAGTCATGATCTGCCCCAGCCACATTCCCGATGTGAGTCGAGAGGGATCGTGCTTTCGCAGTGGTCGGCCCTATATCCCCTTATCCTCGAGATCCCTGTCCTCTTTACAGGAGTTTAATGTTTAAGTCTTTTTGACCGGGCATTTCACTAAATCTCAATTATGGTTTTATTACATTATGTGTTAATGGTTTATTTTGCTCCTTATTTCATGTTTCCTGGACTTTTACCTTGAAAAGTACAGTGGACGACTTCTGTTGTTTATTTGTGCCATAAATTAAATAAAAATTAAATGAAATGAAGCCCCAGTCTTACAGATCATTAACTAAAAAAAAAGTAGTTTCAGGGTTTAGTTACCCTTTAAACGGTCGATCTGTGATGATCTGCACTCCTATTGGCTCTCACTCCAGAAAGTCGCTGTTCATTTGCATATAGGAATTATACATTTCTTAACTTCCTCAAAGTTGTGTGGGTAGTAAAAAAAAAATCAGGAGACAGAAAGCATGTGACATTTGCGATTGTGATCCAATCATGAGGTTTGACATCTGTAGATCAATACACTACACACACATTCATTGAAAATTATGTACAATAAATGCGACATTGCAGATCTGATCTAATAGATGTTTAAAACAACACTTTATCGACGAATAATATGAGATATGGATTTTGATAAAGTTTATATACTCGCATTAGTCCAATATCAAAACAACTGTACTGCAGTAATCCTGAATCACATTCGCAAATTACCTCATCTAGCCTACATATTCATGACTTACCCAGTGTTGTTGATGTGTTTGAAAGGTATTCGTAACATTCGTTTATGAAGGTAGGCTATTCATTCATGCACTCTCATCCAGTGTTATTGATGTGTTTATGAATGTATTATTATCCAGTGTTATTGTGTTTATGAAGGTATTCTCATGTTGATGTGTTTATGAAGGTATTCTCATGTTGATGTGTTTATGAAGGTATTCTCATGTTGATGTGTTTATGAAGTATTCTCACCCAGTGTTGTTGATGTGTTTATGAAGGTATTCTCACCCAGTGTTGTTGATGTGTTTATGAATGTATTATTATCCAGTGTTATTGTGTTTATGAAGGTATATTCTCACCCAGTGCTGTTGATGTCGTTGCTGAAGTTGGCGACGGCCACCGAGTCCGGCTGAAGTCCCTCTTTCAGGAACAGATTGGATGTTTTCTCATCATATAGCGCAGAGTAGATTTGAGCCCATGACACTGTCACGTTTAAAACACAGATTACACACACAAACAAGCGATGACACGCCATTGAACCTCCAGAAACACTCTTCTCCTTTTCTTCTGAGGTTTAATGGTGTTTGGTAAACTATCTAACTGTGTTACAGCCACCAACAGGACGGGAGCGCGCGGTCACGTGATTCTTGTTGTCCCAAACAATCCGCGCTGTCAGTCAATTTAAGTTTCACTTCGTTTGCTTTTTGGTTGACAAAAGCTTTTAGGAAGCCAGCAGGAGCTGCTGCATGGCTAAAATTTATTTTTATAATCATTAGATTTATTAAAATTAATTAAGATTAATACAAAATGTGATATTATGCAGAAAAAGTATCTGTCATCTTTCTTCTTCTTTTCTCCCCAAATTGTAGGAACGATATAACACTGCTCTACAAAATGAAAAGCTTTACGGAGTGATACGTCGGGAAGAGTCAGCATGTTTAATGAGCTCATCATGACCACTGATCATTGTGGTCCGAGATAGTGATTTGCATGCACTGCTCACCCCTAGTGGCCTAGATCTACTATAAACTGCATAATAATGTACACATTAGACGCTGTATAAATCAATAGTAAGTTATATAAAATAATAAAATAAAAACAGACTTCAATAAATGAGCCTACATTTCTTATTTATAGACTGCAAATAAAATGTGACATAAGGAAACTTTTATAATCAGCAAATCACACTGGATTATTATGCAGTAAATAAATATTTATGCATTACAAATTATTTGAATAATAATTACCCTTTACCAGCAGATTAAGATTTGTGTTACTCTTCACTTATTAATATACAGTAAATTATTATTTAAATGATTTGTAATGCATAAATATGTATTACCCTTTACCAGCAGATTAAGGTTTGTGTTACCCTTTACTATTAAGTTGTAAAGTTATATTAAACTGCTCGAGAGAAAAATAAATGTGTGTATATATTACACGCAGGGCCGGTTTTAGACACTTGGAGGCCCTAGTCTGCAGTATATATGCAGAGGCACTCTTCTGCTCTGTTTAAAGCAAACTCATCAATATCTACTTCATAAGAAATCTGCTGTGCAACTCAAACTCAATTAATAAAACTTAATCTCTGTCAATGCTGATTAAAGCAAGTCCACTAAGCCGTTCCTGAGGCATTGTGGAGCGCAGGTAATCTTTTACAAGCTTCAGTTTTGAGAAACTACGGTTACTGGCAGTAACTCAGCTCTGAGCAACCCAGAGGTCTGGAGATATCTCCTGCAGTTGCTTCTGGTGAGGACATGTCAGAAGCTCCAGGGCTGTGTTTCTTGATGCTAATGCTGGAAGGTTGAGGATCTCTTCTGCCATGTCAATTCCAGAGATATCCGCATGTCCTTCCTCGCTGAGTGTCTTCTCAATGTCAGTGTTTCTTCACTGTTCCTCTTGATTACATGGTTGGAATATAATTCAAATTCAAAAGGATGCCAAAAGTGTCCCTAACATTTTCCATGGTCTGAAATCTCTCCTCACATCCACAGCTGTGTTGAAACATGTCCCTTCCAGGTTCCGCAGTGCGTCGGTCAGAGGCTCATCAGCTGCCTCATAGAGAACTGGTGTTGGGCAGTCTCTTCTGCTTGAGAAACGCCTCTAGGTTCATGTCTTCACACAGATCCTCTGCAGTCGCTTGTGCTCCAGCAAAGCCAGAGGCCCTATACTGTGAGAGCGCTGCTTCGGTGGACGTAATCAGGTTTGAAGCAACGTCCAGTTGCATAGTGGATGACTGGAAAAGCTTATTGACCTGGTTGACAAGTGTCAGAACAGAACAAACCAAAGAGCGATAAGACCCCACATCTTCACATTTCACAATAGAGCATCTCTGAGTGGATCCTGAAAAAAAGCTGAATAGTTTCTGACTCCAACGGCATCTTCTGAAGCTCTTGCAGCATCTGCCAGAACCAGATTTGACGTGTCCGCCCCGCCTGGGACAAACAGGGCTCTTGGGTTCTTTTCAAACAGCCTCGCTTGTACACCTTGCTTCTTGCCCTTCATATTCGAACCATTGTCATATGACAGACCTCGACAATCCATGAAGTCCATCTGAAGGTCCTTCAGCCTGTTTATGATTACCCAACACAGATTCTTGCCAGTTGTCTCTTCCTCAACCAAGAATCCAGAAAGTATGATTGTATTTCTGGCTCTGGCTGTAGTTCCACAGTGTGTAGAATGAAGATCTGCTCCAGGTGGCTGATGTCTGGTGGACCATCAAGGATGATAGAAAAGTACTTTGCATAAAAACAATTTATTTGGTCAGTTGACTACTCATCAGATTCAGAAGCTCATTTTGTATGTCTTTCCCCAAGTAGTGTGTGTGTGTGTGTGTGTGTAGTTCCATCTTTGATTTTAGCCAAGTGCTCCTGCATGACTGGTTTTAGCAAACCTTGAACGCTATTGTAAAGTGTTGTATTACTAGTTACTATAGCTAACTAACTTTGGGTGGTGATTTGTGATGTGCTAACCGATGTGTGTGAAGGGTTAGCAGCCTGATTGACCACACACACAGAAGAGCCAGCTTTACCTTCCGCTTCGTGCCGCCTGGACGAGGCACAACAGGTTTGAGTAATTACATGAAATTAGATTCAACTTTATTGTCATTGTGCAGAGTACAGTAGAGCCAATGAAATACAGAAGCATCTAACCGGAAGTGCAAAGACCTATATAAATATATTCAAATATAAAACATTACTGTTGTAAGCTGCAACTTGACTCGTCCGTGCGTGTAAACAGTGCTTACGGCTCATGGATCACTCCTGGCGGACTCTACGCCAGACGGCTTCGGGTTACCAGAGCTTTAGCCACCACTACCACACTTGTCCACAGCCCTACCTTAACACCTCATGTTGGAAAGAAAAACTGAAATACAATATTTTTATACCGCAGTATGCATATGCGCACACGTGATTGTGCATATTTACATGTATAAATGAACTCCATGCTTCAAATATGCCCATACGGTGAATCTTTTACTTGAGTTTTCTGTTGTATGTTGACTGCATGCTCTTCCTGTGACATCATCACTCACACCCCAACATGAGTTAACACAAAACGCTTGATGAGACTTCCCCTGAGTTGAAGATAGACATAAAGTGGAGGAAAAAAAATGGTAATGATGCGAAACAACGATTTGCTTAATTTAAAAGGTTTAGATCCGCAGGGCTTATGGAAGCGCCTGGAAATACTGGTATCTCCCGACAGGAACCTCATGGTGTGAAGACCCAAACCTGGGGGGCTTCGTCTTCTGCGAGTACACATAATGCGTCCTCCTAAATACACTGAATAAAGGATGCAAAACATGGGATGCCTCCCAAGGATCCTTCAGATCTGGACGGCCTTCGACGGCCCTTACTGACGGGCAGCCTTCCGATTGAGGACTCAATATCCAGAACTCAATGGCACTGAAAAGATGCAGCTTCCTTTCCTATTTGGCTTCTGCACCATCAAACACTGCCAAGCGATTGTTGAATTGTTGAATTGTAAATATTTTGTTAGTTTTGCACTGGCAAGGCAAGTTTATTTTTGTAACGCACTTCATATACAGTAGTAATAGAAAGTGCTTGATCTCAAACATAGTCTGTGGACATGATGTGGGACTCAAGATTGGATGAAAACTGGTCAAGATTGGACACCTATTTCAGAAACACCAGCTACAATTTGGCAAAGATTTGCACTGAGTTTGGCTTGGCCCAATTGGAAGATGGGAAAGACGGCCAAACGGATGTCAGCAGTAAATGTAGTGTAACTGGAGATGTCCTAAATGTGTTGATGATCGGAGACTATATGCCATGGCTGTGCCATTTCACAACCTTCTACCCTGTGGTTATTTGGGCATAGATTCCCTTGGCAGAAGAAAAGTGACTAACAAACACTTTTTGGGGCATTACACATCTTTGGGACTTGATGCCTATAATAATGGGTATTTTCCTGCTTCATTGTCTTTCATACAGATATTTACACACAGAGACAAAATATGTGCAAAAAGAAAACCAATAAAAAAAGATGATAAAAGATAAGAGAGAACTTTGTAAACAAAGGAAGACAAAGTAAATGTGACCCAGCACACGCACAGTTCCGGAAGCACAGCATGAGCAGGTCTATGAGGAGAGCGGGGCCGGATGTAGAAGACGGTTCACTCCTTCAGAGAGAAAGTGTTCTGGTGGAGCAGAGCCCATTCGGTGGACCACCGCTGAAATACACAATGACATATTAAAACACACACAAAAAGAAAGACAGCAGATGTGCAAACTCTTAACACATTGCTCGTTGCATAACTGAGGACTTGGCAAATATCGTCCCGTTTGCTAGCATGAGTCAAAGGAGCCAACCACCATGTCTCTACGGTGTTCTGATGCAAAAATATAGGTTTTACTAAACTGTTGCTAGGGGTACTGTTTGGTTGCTAGGGAGTGGCTTGTCAGCTGTCAATGATAATACTCCAAAGGCTGCTTGTCAGTATGAATCATTTAAACCGACTGCAATCCCTCTATGACATTCGGATTTGAAGATATCCCTCTTTAGGTTTGTGTTGCTAGGGGCCTCGACAATGGTTGCTAGAGCGTGGCTAGGAAGTGTTGAAGGTGATTTGTGATTGGCTGTTTACTGCTCTGAGTTAAACAAGCCCACACTCATGGGGTTTCTATGAGACTCCTATCCAAAGATAGATGTTCTTACAGAACCTGTCAGCCTCTTCAAATGTGGAAACCCATGTTTCTACGAAATCCTCGCTCAGACTTATGACTCGCCTAAGTTTTTTGCAGTGTTAAGTCTGCGGGATCTTTCGCTGGCCGGACGAACATCGTACCCCTGATCACTTATAAAAGACATAACACACCTCTCCTCAATAATCCGCACAATTTGACGCCTCATTCACGGGTCTGTGACAAACAGGACTAATGCAGGAAACTATTGCGAAACAAAATAACATCGTTATGAGCCTAAAGCCTGTTTTTGAGCCTGTTTTTCACCAATAAAGAGTGGTTGCATCATGTCAATGACCTTTCCACTTGATTCCTGGTGTCAGAATTATATGAAAAGTGGGTTGATTTGTCTTTGTATGTTGTGTGGTTCAGGAGTTATGGAAATCAGCATTTTCCGCCACTCGCGCTGACAAAGCTTCAAGATGGCCGCCAAACGAACCACATGGGTCATTAGTTGACCTTGGCAACATCAGAAATTCTTAACTAGACACCATTAGGGCCCGAAAAACAGGTAATAACATAATAGCAGTCAATGAACAATAAACTAGGATAAGAGAACGTATTTTAACATAAAGATTTTACATAACCTTTCATTTTCTTTATTGTTAATCCCAGACACTCAGTATTTCATTGAACTGCAGAGGATGACTTCTAAGTTTATTTGTGAAGACAGAAAACCTTGTATGAAACTGTAAAGTCTAAAACTGTAGCCGGAGCTACTCTATGTCCCGGGCCAGGTAACAGGTGAGGAGTGTACTTTCATTTGTTGCTGTTGTCTGCCTACTATTTATACTCCCCTTCCTTACGAAACATTAGTCAACAAATCCTCAGTAAACAGTAGACTGCTGCTGCTGTGTTATTTTACAAAACTGAGTGATTTACACACTATTTGATCTCGTATTGTTTGTGTTTTATTCCCACCATGTACAAGGAACTCACCCAACTCTCTTTGGGCTGGAAAGTGTTTTCCGGGGTCCCTCTGCAGTCGAATCTCCTTCACGGAGAAGATGGAGGTAGCTGTGGTGGCCACAGAATTTAAAAACTGTTTATAATAATTATAACATTACAACAGTGAATGTATGACATAAATGTGTAGTTAATAGTAATAATTCTGTTCAAGACAGTTTCTTACAAGCAGAAACTGCCAACTTGACTTATGATGTTCCCAAATGTTTTGATGAATGAGATGTATGTGTAGCATCACATCTTACAAACATATATTTGTGAATCTACTAAATATGAACTTTAAAATAAGCTTATACCACTTTAATAATACTAGTATGAAATTCTTACTGTCATCCATGTCCTGTACTTTGTCTCCCAATTCTCTGAAATAAATGTGCCGGAGAGCCACTTCTGCAGAAATACGCCGGCTTGCTTCAAACTACAAAATCACATTCATCTGGAGTGAATATGTTGCATTTGCAGAACCAAAGCACCACCAAAACAATGTTCTTCTACAAAATACATGTAGTTTTATTTAACCATTAGCGGGCCAAAAGTAGCATAGAGTACCTTTAAGAATTAAATAAGGACAGGGGATAATAATGAAAGTCCAAACGTATCTTTCATAATAATGAACATACTAATCTGGTCAAGCAAAATATACATTATTAAAGTAGACATCGATCAAAAACCTTTTGACCTCTGAGGCTTTCTTTGCAAGGGCAAAAGCGAATTCATACTTTACCTGTAAGAACTGGCATAGCAGATCATGGCCGTCATTGGTGATCCTGTAGAACAAAATCACACAACACATATTATAGCTCTAGCTTCCCGTCCCAATGGTGAGACATGTTAGCGGTAGTGCTTCGAGGGCTCTGGCGTAATCTGGTGTCCTTGTTCCTCTGCCTTTTCCTTTGCTATTGAATCGGGACTAGTTTGTCTCTCTGTTTTCTGTGTGTCAGACATGACCCTGTTCAGGTGTGGGTACTAGAAACCTTTCCCAACAAAAATGTGATTAACAATTTACCTCATATATAGATCCCAAAATATATATAATCCTCAAAGCAAGCAGGCCTTTCACACACCTGGGTGCATGAGTGATCAGAGGCTCCCCGTCGTAATGCGGGAAGTTGAATGAAAGGAAGTTTTCATTGGTATTGACTCCTGGCCAAGAGTCCTCAGTAGGAGAACCTGGAGATGACATGAGATTATAATCAAAACACACTCAACTACACGTACTTGCTTTCACTAGAGTCACCAGTAGGTGTTAGACATCTAAATAAAAAATGGTAAAGTTGCTCAGATGTGTAAACGTGCCAGTCAGAAGTTTGGAAACAGAGTCTTGTATTGTTTATGAGAGACACAGGCTAGGTGATTCAACAGTGTGAAGGTTTACTTGGACCATACATGTGCAGATGTTGGCACAAAACAAAATCTCTATTGAAAAACGCCAGCCTGTAGTTGTCTTGAGAAATGAGGGCTATATAGCATGCATAACACCACAGCTCTTACCCAAGATACGAAATATAAGATGAAGTTCATCCTCCACTGTGGACCCAGGGAAGAGGGGGCGTCCGGTGATCATTTCATAGAATATGCAGCCTACACCCCTATGGTAATGAAGCAAAGCAGACAGACAGAATAAAATGTCTTTTTGAGAAATGCATGAAAGGCAAAATCCTGATATGTTACCCAGGCCAAATAGAGAGTGTGCTGGTGAACTTAAGCCAAGTAGCAAGGGATGATGGAAAAGAGTTGAAACATCCAGCCTGACACCACTGAGCAAAGCTCTTAGTTCTCTAGTCATTTAAACCATACCCATGAAACACTCATGCACACAATTTAGGGTTTTGTCTTGGGTCAAGTAACCGTCCCGCAGAGTTCAGCTCCAGTCAAACACACCTGCACCTGAATACAGTATACCGTAGAAACAGGACAGGTGTAATTAACTAATGAACTACCAAGGAGATTAACTACAGAACAAATGACAGCGCACATCTACAGGCAAACAGAAACTGAACAAAAACACTGACACTAAACACAACAGAAGCATAACCCTGACACAAATATTATATTAGTGTATTATAAATATCTCAAGTCATGAAACTCTAGATAGGTTCTTTACATGCAATCACATCATTATCACATGACACAAGCTGATTGCCTCTGCTGATCCTGCAGCCAATGAGATGCTTGCTCAACATTTAAATAGTGTGGTTCAGTGTTTGCTGAAGACTATTCCAGAGTTCCTCTAAAACCCCTCCACCTCCCCAGCTCCACCTCCCCAGCTCCACCTGCCCAGCTCCACCTGCCCAGCTCCACCTCCCCAGCTCCACCTCCCCAGCTCCACCTGCCCAGCTCCACCTGCCCAGCTCCACCTGCCCAGCTCCAGCTCCACCTCCCCAGCTCCACCTCCCCAGCTCCACCTGCCCAGCTCCACCTGCCCAGCTCCACCTCCCCAGCTCCACCTGCCCAGCTCC
>JARPMJ010001767.1:90000-145701 GCA_033366665.1 Phoxinus dragarum
GTGAACCTTGGCATCCACAAGGAGATCGGAGATAAACCCCCGGTTTCACATACAAGGCTTAATCTAGTCCCAGACTAAATGCTGGTTTGATCTGGTTTAACTGAAAGCATATCTTAACATATATCAGTGCCATTGTTTTGTCTCAAGATTCACACCAGTAATGTTTTTTTTTTCTACGACACGTTTATAAGAGCTCCTTAAATGTCCTAATTGAACTTTGGCCTAATCCTGTCTGACAGAATAGATACAGATATAGAATATAAATGCATTCTACACATTTGATGATGTCATACAGATCACGACAAAGAAAGACTTACAAGTGACGTTCTGCGAAACCTTCGACTTAGAGGTTTGTCAAATGGGGGGCTGTTTGTGGCAAATTTCTTTAGGTAACCCTCCGGCAAACGAATATCCGCTGGCAGTGAAAGACGTTTATTGATTTCCTGAAGGGGAGAAAACACATAATGTGTCAAAGAGCAGTTGTATGGGGCAGATAAATATATCTTGATAGAGTGCTGAAGGAAGGGCACTTGTCAATGTCACCTGGTGACCACATCATAGTGCTGGACAACTTTAATGCCCATGTTGGGGACGACAGAGAGATAAGGAGGAGAGTAAATGGGAGGGACGGCTTGCCTGATCCAAACACAAATGGTATTGTTGGACTTCTGTGTTGTTGTCCATAACAAACACCATGTTCGAACATAAGGTGTAGCTGTTTCATAAGTTCTCAGGCAGGCACAACGGTAACAGAGCAAACAGAGAGAACGAACCATAACAGAATATGATAGAATATACACTTTACAGAATGCCCCTCAGAGGACTGAGGTGGAGCTGGTGGGACTGAGGATAGAGGCGGAGCCAGAGGGATGAGGGAGCCTGGTGTAGCCGTAAGGACGATGGCTCATGGTGGAGCTGGTGGGACTGAGGATCGAGGCGGAGCCAGAGGGATGAGGGAGTCCGGTGTAGCCGTAAGGACGATGGCTCATGGTGGAGCTGGTGGGACTGAGCATCGTGGCGTAGCCGGTGGGATGAGGGAGTCCGGTGGAGCCGTAAGGACGATGGCTCATGGTGGAGCTGGTGGGACTGAGGATCGAGGCGCAGCCAGAGGGATGAGGGAGTCCGGTGGAGCTGTAAAGACAATGGCTCATGGTGGAGCTGGTGGGACTGAGGATCGAGGTGGAGCCAGAGGGATGAGGGAGCCCGGTGGAGCCGTAAGGACGATGGCTCATGGTGGAGCTGGTGGGACTGAGGATCGAGGCGTAGCCGGTGGGATGAGGGAGTCCGGTGGAGCCGTAAGGACGATGGCTCATGGTGGAGCTGGAGGGACTGAGGATTGAGGCGGAGCCAGAGGGATGAGGGAGTCCGGTGGAGCCGTAAGGACGATGGCTCATGGTGGAGCTGGTGGGACTGAGGATTGACCAATTTGGCGAACTCACAGATGATGGTGAGGAAGTATGATTTCAAAGGTGGATTTGGCATTGTGATGTCCGACATATGAGAGCATAGCCCCCTTTGGCACTAAGAAACTACAAGTTTGGACACTCTGAGATCCTTCGGGGGATATAAAAGAACATCAGTCTTGAGACACAGCATTTGCCTAATTTAATATATAATTTGGGCTCAACGTATGTGTGTGTCTCTACCGTTCGTATGTTCGTTACTCACTTATGATTGTACATGCATTACCTCATTAGAGAGGCGCTGCTGAAGGTTCCGCATTCGCACTCTTACAGGACTCTGAACTTCATCAGAGGAGGTTCCTGAAGCTTGATCACTTTCTCCATCCGACCACATTTTCCCATGGACTACACCTGTCAACACACACACACACACACACACACACACACACACACACACACACACACACACACACACACACACACACACACACACACACACACACACACACACACACACTTTATAATCGCTGATGTCTTGTACTGTATTTCATTGCACATCATACAAGTGAAAAAAATTGAAAACCCAGTTATGACCATGATATTTGACCTATGATTTATGGCTGCTTACAGATTCTAATGTTGAGTAACCATGTCAGGTGACCAAAAGTTCAGGTAATTGATCTGGAGTCTGAATTGATCAAACAACTAGAAATCATTAATTTCTTCATTTCTGAGAGTTGTCAACTTAAGGCAATATGAGGCAACTGTTGGAAATTCAACAGAGTTGAGCCGCTGAATTAAGCATAGTTGAAATAGTTGTGACCTTCACACATTAGTTCTGGACTTCCCTCTATTTAAACACATTTACAAAGCAATGCACAAAAAGGAACAACTACAAGACAACATCTGGCTATATCAGTGCGAGAGAAACAAGGTCATTTATACAGTTGATAATATATAAGTCCACAGCGACTCTAAAGCTAATTTGTTATTGCATATTATCTGTATAAATTAATACTGTACGGTATACGCTGCATTTAAACTAAAAGCTTAATTGTTAAAATATAATTGGTTGTGTGAATGCAAGCAATACAAAAAGAAAGAGAGTAAACAGAACATTTGTTTTTAATATGATGCTACTGTAGTTGGCCAGGAGATGGAAGTTACAGAACAATACATTTGAAGAAGGGCGGGGCCGAGAGCCATGGGAACAGAGCGAGTGTTAATGCGTCCCAGCGGGCACACCGGTCACACCGGTCACAGCGGCCCCGAGTCCCACGGAGGAACTCCTGAAGGATAGAGGAGGAGTGACAGCAGTGAAGCACAAGAGAGAACCAGGCCTGGCACTTTATGTTGTGGTTTTGTTTTAGTTTATGTGACAGTCGTCCATGAGGGGCTGCCGCTTTACTTTCGTTTTGTTTTGTTATTTATGTTCATTTTATTAATAAATTCATTCCTGAACTTGAACTTTGTTACAGTATAGTTGAGTTTCTGGCTTACAGGCTCAGAAAATTCTGAGTGATACATACATACCTTCACTATGTGCAGCAGATGGACGCCCATCAGATACAAAATGGTGTTATTGTAATAAGTTGTTAATCGCAAATCATACACCTCACAAGGTTGTTTCCAAAATAGTCCCATACAATAGAACAGGGGCCGTATGTATAAAGCCGCTCAGACTAATATTTTAGTCTTAAGTGTGTCAAAATTCGAGGGTTCTAACTGTTAAGACCAGGTCTCAGATCCTGAATAATTGAAGAGTGCTGGAGAGCTATCCTAACCTAGTTAGGAGTAACAAGATGGCAGCAGAGCGGAGACACACACTTACCATCGAAGCAGGAGTTATTTGATAGCAGGGTGTTGGTAAAACGATACAAGCATCTTCATCAAGGTACTCTTTTTGTAACTGACCTTCTAAGATATGTGATAACATATCCCACTCAACAAATCACTGCGCTAACTGCAGAAATGTAATAGTGAGTTCTTTGGCAGTGGGCTGGTGCAGATTTAGGCTCATCGTCCACAGTGAGCAGTGACCACACCAAACATACAGTAGTGGACAAAAGTGGTGTCCAGAGGCGACATTTGTTTTAATGACCCTACAAGTTTGATTAATCCATCAAAACATTAGGAAAATATTTTATGTGGTTATTTTTTAAATATGAGGGAAAAACAAAACACTAAACTTGGTTATCTGACAAAATTATTTGGCAAAAAAGGCAAACAGCTACAGGTTTTATTTTACTATCCAAAAAAAAGAAGCTGACAGGGAAAAGCAAACATTGACTACAACATATTTAGTGATTCATATTTCGTTGGTTCTCTCATTTTTGCCAATCTTTGCCAAAAATGATGTCAGCACAATGATGTTATTATCACAAATAAAACAATTTACTCCAAGCACAACTACGCAACATGCTTACAACATCTTTAACACATTTAAAATATTTGAATGAAGGGTGATATGTAAATGTTTCTGGGCCGGACATCACTATTGGCCACGACTGTCTGACAGTTCATTGACTTTCCAACTGAATCTTCAAACCATGCAGTAAAAGCAAGCCACTTTTAGTTTGTGTAGATTTATTCTTTGGCGATTTTTCCCTTGTGTCTTGATAGGATAGTATAGAGAGAACAGGAAGTGAGGCGGGAGAGAGCGGGGACGGGATCGAGGAAGGTCCACGAGCCGGGACTCGAACTCGGGTCGCCTGAAGCACAACGCCGCTATATCAGCGCTGCCCGCGAGGCTATCGGCAGCGACAGAAACAAGCCACTTCCATGAGGATCTCCGGCTTGCCTGGAGTTGTTGGAGCCGCTGATGGAAGTCGTATCATGGCTCTATTCTACACGGACGAAAGCGCTGTGATTGGTCTGTTAGAAACAGGGTTTCACACGCTCCCTCTGCATGTGTAATTTAGCGTCAACGCGGACAACCACGCAGAAGTATAAATCAGCCTTTAGTTCACAACTCTTAAGAATCAGTCTAAGTCTGAAAGTTGCTTTTAGCTTCTTTATAATAGTCTCCTACTCTTAGACAAGTCCCAGTTTTTACTAAGAATATTTTGACACTTAAGTCAAAGCTTAAGACTATTCTTACGAGCATTTGAGAAGTTTGGTTCCTGAAATCACAGAGTTCATCCCCACAGACACTAGAGCGAGCGGATGAAGAGCTCCAGGAGATCAGGGTTTGAGCTAATGTGCAGAGAACAGAGAGCATGCTGGGGCTGTCAGACTGTCCTGAACAAGAGCGTGTTGTGTGAACACTGATCAGTGCTTAAAGGAGTGTGTGAGAGTGAGCTTCTGTTCTCACCGATGTCTCGAGTCAAGGGCGGCTCGTCCAGTCCGGTGTCTTCTGGAAGCTCGGAGAGACTGTCGTCCAGACGCCGGACGCTGTGCAGGCTCATGGACAGGCGCTTTTTAATGATCTTCATGCGGTCCATCAAGGATGCTGTGGGTTCAGTCACATGCACACATTCAGTAAATCTAGGGCCACAATCTGAGCCCGGAGTTAAATACTCAGGATCATCCCTCACACAGGACAGGGCGGTTCACAGATTGTTTTGGGAATATAATCTGTCGTGGATGATTTAGTCATCATGGTAATGTGAAGTCGACTCGAATCGTTTGTGAAGGGAATAGAATCATTTTCTCATTGCCACAAAAATTACTCTTACCCTTCCGGTAACCCATGTTTACATTGTACACTAGGGGGCGCTATACACTGTAAAAACATATATGATCTATAAGTTATAACAACATATGCTTTTACATTGCTTTTTTTAAATGTTACACAAGATTCAAATCATTTTTTTTAAAAGTCAGTTAAATGCAATTTAAGTTTAAGTGACTTAAACATCCTTCTACTTAAAAATTTAAGTCAGCAACTTTCAGATCAAAACAGAGGCGAAGAAGATAGAAGATAAACCAGGAGTTGTACGAGCAGGACTGCATCTACTCCATATTGCTTTAACATCGTTCTGAATCTGATTCTTTGATAAAAACTTGGTTTTCTCGGATTTTTCTTTAAAAATTAGCTTTTTTTTAAAACTTGCCCACATTCAAGTGTTGATAAAGAAAAGAATACATGAAGCTACAATAAGAGTAGTGTTTTTCTCCTTGCTGTAAATAAATGTTGAAAATAGATCTTCGCTTCAATTGTCTCCTTCACCTCAACGACCGAAGCGCATTATATTATTAAAACTAAGTGAACCGAACTTATACTATAATTATGAACTGAAAGGCTTTTTAAGTCATGTAGCGGAGGAATAACTGTGTGTTGAACGGCAGAATCTGTGTTCTGCAAAGCTGCTGTGCTGGAAGATTATCCGTCAGTGTTTATGATAGTTTACTCAGAGCCCGACACGCGTGGATCTGAATGAAGAGCGAGGAGAGAAGGGTTAACAAGGCAGAACAACAGAACTGTGTGTATAATTAAGCAGATTTGGTCAAAAAGCCCTCATTTAACAAGCACTAAGTATGATGTTAATTAAATATACGTCCAGATTACGTTCAGTCTACACACACTCGTACTATAGAATATACTTTTTAGAAGTCGTGAAGTAATTACTCAAAATAAGTATAAGTAAGAGAGAGAGAGAGAGAGAGAGAGAGAGAGAGCATTAAGCATTTTTAAATTAGAAACCAGATTTATGGGACAGTTCATGTCCAGATTGTGTTGCTGATTTGAAATATGTTATTTAAATGTGAGTTTGCATCGCTGTTTTCAGGATTCCCTCATTTTATTAGACAGCCAACACTTCACATTGAGGTTCATTAGTTAACATTAGTTAACTACCTTATTAACATGAACTAAGAATGCACAATACTTCTACAGCATAATCTTGTTAAATATTAATTTGAACATTTACTAATGTGTTATTAAAATCAAAGGTTGTATTTGTTAACATTCGTTAATGCACTGTGAACTATATGAACAACTGTATTTTTTACTAACATTAACGGAGATTAATAATTACTGTAACAAATGTATTGCTCATTGTTAATGTTAGTACATTAATGTTAACTAATGAACCTTATGCTATAAAGTGTTATCGTTTTACTGTGTAGAAGAGCAGCGTGGACATTCTTCAGCATATCTCATATTGTGTTCTGAAGAAAGAGGTTAATTTAAACCTTTAAATGATGGTATTTAAGGACTGTGTTCTGAAAGCAAGTGTGTGTGTGTGTGTGTGTGTGTGTGTGTGTTGACATCTTGCCCCGTCCCGAAACGCATGCGTCATCATCCCATCTGCTGAAATCAATACATCATCATGCCAGGCTTTAATAAGCGCGTAATCCCGCATTAGCTGAGTTACACACCGCGAATCTACATTAGTCAGTAACTGTGTTTAAAGTTCATAACTGGACTGGCATGTGAAGCACATAATGCCCGAAACACCGCAGCCTACCTGCGGCAAACGCGACGCGACGCGTGTTCTCTTCACCGACGCTGCTCGCTGCACTCCGCCGTGTCACATCTACACCTCACTAACTCAGATCTACAGTGAGATAGGGGGGATGTTTGAGGAGTTCGAGCTGAATCACGGACGCTCGGATGAACGGACATTTCTCCGGTCCGGCCGGGACTCCTGGAGATCACGTGACCAGCGCTGCCCTGTGTGTGTGATGAAGCGTTACCGTGAACATCCCATATCGGAATCACCCCTCTTCACACACACACACGCTCTGGTGCACCAGCAATGTACCTACAATATTGTTTTTCATATATTTAACATTTAACGCAATATTGAAGTGCACTGTGCGCGCTTCTGCTGCTCTCACTAGCAGGACTAGAGAAAGGTTCCGCCTCTTTTTGATATTCAATGATGAGGACGTATTTATTCGTAAATATATAATAGTCAGCAACAATAATAATTCCCACACATGATCATTTAAAATATTACAAATTAATTATGTAACTTATTTTTCTTGTAAGAACTGTAAAGTTATTTTTGTATCAGAATTTTTAGTGAGTTGTATTTGGGTATGTTATAATACAACACCTTTATAAAAATTACATGGAGCTTAATATTAAATTTTTCACAAAATCAAACACTTCAAACATGAGTAAAGTAATGGACATCCATCTGTAACCACACTTAAAATTGTTTTAATTAATAATGAAACAAGTTGAGCTGGTCTCTTCTCTATAGTGCCGTGTATCTGAGTGAAACGCTTCTAGAACAGCTAATCAGGACCTCCAGTCTTGCTGGATACAATGCTTTGCGCACCTGGATTTGCGTATTGTCTCCTGTGTCTCTGCAGATCCTCTCCCGTTTTGTCAGGTTGGATGAGACAGTCAGTGGACAGTTTCAAAGCAAAGACCACCGGAACCAGGGCACAGCAAACAGCGGGAGAATCCAGAGAGACGACGACAGAGGTAGAAGCCAGGGATGAGTTAGCAGGATGAGGAGAATTGGCAGACGGAACCAGGGGACGAAAGACTGAGATGAGGCTGATGTTGATAGAGTCCTAGACGGAACTGACGAGACCGGGCGACACAGAATGTCCTGAGACCAAAACGGAGCCGCGGTCACGAGCGGCCGAGGTGAAGCCAGTGCCCGAGGACTGAGGTGGGGGCCGACTGAGCCAAAGGGGTGTAGGGACGAGTCGCAGATGAAGGCCCGTATGTCCATGCCGACGGCAGAGCGACGACTGTCCAAGCCGAAGCCAGAGGGATGAGGAAGCCTGGTGGAGCCGAACGGACGACGGTCTCAGGTGGAGCTGAGGGGGCAAGGAGCCACGGTGGAGCCGAACGGATGACGGTCTCAGGTGGAGCTAAGGGGGCAAGGAGCCACAGTGGAGCCGAACGGATGACGGTCTCAGGTGGAGCTGAGGGGGCAAGGAGCCACAGTGGAGCCAAGACGGACGACGATTTCAGGTGAAGCTGAGGGGGCAAGGAGCCACGGTGGAGCTGAATGGACGACAGTCTCAAGTGGAGCTGAGGGGGCAAGGAGCCACGGTGGAGCCGACACGGACGACGGTCTCAGGTGGAGCTGAGGGGGCAAGGAGCCACGGTGGAGCCGAACGGACGACGATTTCAGGTGGAGCTGAGGGGGCAAGGAGCCACAGTGGAGCCGAACGGACGACGGTCTCAGGTGGAGCTAAGGGGGCAAGGAGCCACGGTGGAGCCGAACGGGACGACAGTCTCAGGTGGAGCTGAGGGGGCAAGGAGCCACAGTGGAGCCAAACGGACGACGATTTCAGGTGAAGCTGAGGGGGCAAGGAGCCACGGTGGAGCTGAATGGACGACAGTCTCAAGTGGAGCTGAGGGGGCAAGGAGCCACAGTGGAGCCGAAACGGACGACGATTTCAGGTGGAGCTGAGGGGGCAAGGAGCCATAGTGGAGCCGAACGGACGACGGTCTCAGGTGGAGCTAAGGGGGCAAGGAGCCACGGTGGAGCCGAACGGACGAAAGTCTCAGGTGGGAGCTGAGGGGGCAAGGAGCCACAGTGGAGCCAAACGGACGACGATTTCAGGTGAAGCTGAGGGGGCAAGGAGCCACGGTGGAGCTGAATGGACGACAGTCTCAAGTGGAGCTGAGGGGGCAAGGAGCCACGGTGGAGCCGAACGGACGACGGTTTCAGGTGAAGCTGAGGGGGCAAGGAGCCACAGTGGAGCCGAACAGACGACGGTCTCAGGTGAAGCTGAGGGGGCAAGGAGCCACGGTGGAGCCGAACGGACGACGGTTTCAGGTGAAGCTGAGGGGGGCAAGGAGCCACAGTGGAGCCGAACGGACGACGGTCTCAGGTGGAGCTAAGGGGGCAAGGAGCCACAGTGGAGCCAAACGGATGACGGTCTCAGGTGGAGCTAAGGGGGCAAGGAGCCACAGTGGAGCCAAACGGATGACGGTCTCAGGTGAAGCTGAGGGGGCAAGGAGCCACAGTGGAGCCGAACGGACGACGGTCTCAGGTGAAGCTGAGGGGGCAAGGAGCCACAGTGGAGACAAACGATGACGGTCCTCAGGTGGAGCTAAGGGGGCAAGGAGCCACAGTGGAGCCAAACGGATGACGGTTCTCAGGTGGAGCTGAGGGGGCAAGGAGCCATAGTGGAGCCAAATGGATGACGGTCTCAGGTGGAGCTGAGGGGGCAAGGAGCCACAGTGGAGCCGAACGGACGACGGTCTCAGGTGGAGCTGAGGGGGCAAGGAGCCACGGTGGAGCCGAACGGACGACGGTCTCAGGTGGAGCTGAGGGGGCAAGGAGCCACGGTTTGGTTCACTGCAGATATAAACGCAGAATGGGGAAGCAGAAAACTAATTTCAAAGTCCCCCTTTATTCAATAAATTTGTTTTGAAAAGTTCCTCCATGCCTTAAAATATCTTAAATTTACGCGACACCCTTGCCCTCATTTAGTATGCGCGGTTCTATGAATATGCAAATGAGCCCCACCTCCACTCACAGATCCACTGGTTGACGATCACACGTTGATCTGATTGATTATAAGGTAGTTTTGTGACGTCAGAAACACCAGCGATTTCAAACCGTGTTTTTGAGACTGTCTTTGGTTCACTGCAGTTTTAAAAACACCACATAGACACATAAACTACATTAAAAGCTGGATTTACACCACAGGGGACTTTAAGAGTGGTTGATACATTTAGGACTATAGGGCTGGGTACAAACATTAACTAATTTTTCCAGTTAATTGTTGAACAGTTCAGTAACGTCAGCCAGATGTTCAAAAGCAATCTGATGGGACTGCAGTTATTATTATTACTTTTGGTTGTTCAACAGAGAGATTAGAGCACATCCTTAGATCACAAAATCCAATCTTGGTTTTGATCTGGATCAGTGTTGTCCAAAACTTTTTGATAAGATTAGGATACTTTTGATCATCTGCAGCTGAGAGCTTTCTGTGACCTGGACTAAAGGTTAACCAACTTCTATCTCCAGATGTGTCTCCACTCTCTGCACAATCCACTTAAATACAAAGGGCTCATTTCGTTTTACCTGCAAAAATACACCACGTCACAAAATATGCTGCAAAAATAGTTTATTATGACAGCTGACCGGTGAAGTGGAGCTCGGAATGTGTTCATGAAATGATCTCGGTGTAGAGTTTGTTGGCGGGAGCATGGGATGTGTTGCTGGAGAGGACTTGCTTCTGTGACTCTCCTAAAAGCCCCGCGCTGCTGAAGTAAAACGGCACATGAGAGATCCTCCCGTCAGACCAGCACTGAGAGAGAGAGAGAGAGAGGGAGAGAGAGAGAGAGAGAGAGAGAGAGAGGAGAGAGAGGGAGAGAGAGGGAGAGAGAGAGGGAGAGAGAGAGAGAGAGAGAGAGAGAGAGGGAGAGGGAGAGGGAGAGAGAGAGAGAGAGAGAGGAGAGAGAGAGAGAGAGAGAGAGAGAGAGAGAGAGAGAGAGAGGGAGAGGGAGAGAGAGAGAGAGAGAGAGAGAGGAGAGAGAAATTGCTTCCAATTCTCAAATCGTTTACTTGTTATAACATTTCTATTTAAATTCTGCGTATTGATTCCTGTGTGCGCATTTTAAAGCACAAGATGATGCACAAGAAAACTTTTCTCTGTGCACACGTCGCTCTTAAAGTGTAATAAACTTAATAATAGACCTAGAATAAACCTGCTGCTGTCTGTCATTAAAGGATTAGTTCACTTTTAAAGTGAAAATTCTGTCATCATATACTCACCCTTAAGTTGTTTCAAACCTGTATGAATTTCTTTCCTCTGCTGAACACAAAGGAAGATATTTAGAAGAATGTCAGTAACCAGACAGTTTCTGGTTCCCATTGACTACCATAGTATATTTTTTTCCTACTATGGTAGTCAATGGGAACCAGAAACTGTCTGGTTACTGACATTCTTCTAAATATCTTCCTTTGTGTTCAGCAGAAGAAAGAAATTCATACAGGTTTGAAACAACTTAAGGGTGAGTATATGATGACAGAATTTCCATTTTAAAAGTGAACTAATCCTTTAATGTTGGTCAATTACTGCTTCTGACTGAATGACTTTTGTAGCTTTAATAAGGATTAATCTATATTTGACTTAATGAGAAAACTGTGCAGTGTTATTTTTACATGTCAATTTCCTGTACCTGAACGTTGTTCGTGTTTGTTTGAGCTGTTGCTAATTCGTTATTATTGTATTACTGACTGATTGCTTTAATCATGTTTGGAATATATACGAGTAAGTCTAGTAGTTCTTGCTGTGGTGTTTTTGTTTTCTGATTTCTGTTCATGGGATTCAGCCGCAACTAAAAGCCACAGAAGAGATATGTTTGATATCTGAATGTTAAATGTTGACCTTATTGGAACTGAAACTGGGAATCGAGAAAGAATCAGAATTGGAATCACTCAAATTCAAACGACACCCAAGCCTATGTGTGTATGGACCGGAGAAGTCAATCTGGTAATTACACTGATTATCACATTTAAAGGGTTTAGTTCACCCAAAAATAAAACATTCTGTCATTAATTACTCATCCTCATATGTTTTCAAACCTGTAAGACTTTCGTTCCTCTTCGAAACACAAATGAAGATATTTTTGATGAAATTGAGAGATTTCTGTGCCTCCATGGACCGCTACGCAACTGACACTTTCAAGGCCCAGAAAGGTAGTAAAGACGTCATTAAAGTAATCCACGTGACTCAGTGGGTTAACCTCAGTTTTATGAAGTGATGCGAGGGCTTTGTTTGTGCAAAAAACAATTTACCACTCAAGTTACAAAATATGAATCTCCAGCACCACGTTCACACAACGGCGTCTGGCTCGCAGGCAGCACAACACATCTTACGAACGCGCTGGAGAACAACAGTTTGTAAATAAAGTGGTAAATGATGTTTTTGCTCAAACAGAGCACCCTCTTCGAAATGAAAAAAGGGTGAGTAATTAAAAAGACAGAATGTTCGTGTACTGTAATTTGTGAGCGGCTACAGTGAGGAGCGCTTGAAGCCCCGCAGCGCTCGATCAGATCGCAGGGATAGTTCTCTGACCGGTGCATGCTCACCACAGTTAGCAGCGCGCCGAGCTGGAAGTGCGGGTGGAACTGCATGAATCTGGGCTCCGCTCCGGCCTCTCCCATCACGAAACCACTGAGCCCACACAAACACACGAGATTAACACTCGATCCGGCTCAGAACACGTTCTGGACTCACATGAATCCGACACTTTAAAACACAAGTCATCATGAGCATCAGCAAAAATCAGCCGGAAAAACACTACCGTATTTTCCGGACTATAAGTCGCACTTTTTTTCATAGGTTTGCTGGTCCTGCGACTTATAGTCAGGTGCGGCTTATATATCAATTTTTAATTCATACTGAGTGAGATGAACCGAGAGAAAACACTACCGTCTACAGCCGCGAGAGGGCGCTCTAGTTAGCGGAGTTTGTTCAGAAGCGACACCGAGGATGAAGAGTTCAGTGTTGAGGAGTGAGATCGGAGAGCTTGGTGAACTTGCTGACCCGGTAACTTGTTGGACTCGCTGGCTAATGTTAGTTTAGCATATTCAGCCTCAGGTATATGTTCTTTATGCTGTTGTGGAGCTGAATAACTGTTAATGTGTTACGCTAACACACCGGACACTATTCAGCTGTTGTTCTGTGTGCTGTTGTGGCAAGTTAGTTGAAGAACTCACCTTTCCAGATTAAATGTCTGTTCTTGGTCTTGGATTTTGTGATATACATTTCTAAATAAATGCGACTTATAGTCCAGTGCGACTTATATGTGTTTTTTTTCCTCTTCATGACACATTTTTTTGACTGATGCGACTGAGCGACTTATAGTCCGGAAAATACGGTAATCAGATTTAGACTCAAGCCACAGTATCAAATGTGAAAAAATGCTCGAAATTATTGGCTGTGATACACATCACTATACATAAAACAAATATTTAAAAAACAATGCATCACAATATCATAACTGGAATGTTAGTAAGTAAAAGCAACTGACCAGAGATGTGCATTGAGTGATTTCTAGGGATGCACAATACATCAGCAATCATAGCGGTATCGGCCGATACATGTTCATTTTTAATGTTACCGTTATCAGCCTGAAAATATAAATATGGCTGATACATTAAAGCTGATAAATACTGTGTTTCCTTCAGCTGAGACGCTTCAGATGTTCAACATGATGGTTCTGAATCGCTTGAAATATAATTGGAATCACTTCAAAAAAAAAAAATACAGTAAAGTGCAGCGCAAGTCTGTCATAACGGCTGCATAACATCACAGTGAGAACATTGTGTGCTTGGGACATTACTTTTAATGGTGAGGACACTTGTTTTTGTAAAATTATATAAAAATTTGGATTTAGATTTATCGGCCAATACATTGGTTATTGTCTTTCAAATATAAAGAATTATCGGTATTGACCAACATGTTGTGCATCCCTGGTGATTAGTGTAGTTGTGTTCCTCAAACTGTAGCTCGTCTCATACGCACCAGGGGCAGCAGCTCGAAGACCGGAACGGAGCGCGTCTTAAACACGGCGATCACTGACGGGTGATTATCGGCCGCTGACTCGCCTGCACACAACACAGCGGTTACAGACACTCGAGAAAACAGGAGAGCAGTCTGACATTATCTTTTATTACTAGGGGAACAAAGCTATGAAGAGGTTCTGTTGAAATATTATAAACATTTAAACAACTTTTGACCAGCAAAACACAATCATGCGGTTCAATGTGCAGAAAAACCCCAAAGGCAGGGGACAATATATCGGTCTAAAAATCTTTTCAAATCTATAATATATTATATCAGAGTCCACACAACAAATATAACAGAAACGATATCATTGGACTCACTTTCAGTGATTTTTTTACAGTTGATAAACAATTTAAAACTGACAGCCAAACAGAATCCATCCTGCTTTAACCCTATAAGCCCTGGAGGATTTTAGATTGTGTTTTTTTTGAGTGACATACACAAAAGTAAAGAATCATAACTACAAAACTATAGAGAGTCAAAGGGCAGGTATCGTTTGGCAGAAAAGTAAAAAAAAAAAAAAAAGTGCATTTGGACGTTCTCATGCTGAGAAACTGCTGAGAAAAGGAAAGTGTGCTGTTACGACCCCAGTATGGGTCATTCTGTGGGTTTGGTTGTCTGTTTGTCTTTTGTGTTGTAGGTTGGAGTTGGAGTGAGTGACGTCATGATGACTGCTGGTGTACACCTGTGCTAGAGCTGATGCCGGCAGACTAAAGCAGCTCCCTTCAGTCGTGACGGGGCGCTCTCCCCTCGTGCCATTTTGTCGTCGTCTTTGTTATTGTTTTATGCCCGTTTTTGTCTAGTCTCTTACTTTTACTTTAATAAATGTTATTCCTTTTGCATTCCACTTAACGTGTCATCTCCTTCTTTGTCGCGGCTTGCGAGCCGGTCGTGACAGTGCTCAAGGTAATTTCTTTTACATATTTGACACGCAGTAACGCAAGTAATTATGACGATGTGTGCATGATGAAGGCTTCATTTTGATTTAACTACAAGTGTTGATGCAGATGAAATATAGCACCGATAGCATCAGATTAAATCACACAAGCCTATTTATGTTCCTGGGTCATTTGCTACTTATCATCATTATTGGTTTCCTGACCGCACAACATGAATGAATGTTTTACAGTGCTTAAGCAAGACTTCATAAACACGGCTTCCTAAAATAACTGACCAGCTCGGGTCGGTCAAGCCAGTTCAGCTGCATGTGTCAGGTGTAGGTGATGTGTGTGGATACAGTAGGGCTCTACCTTTCAGAAGCACAGCCAGTCTCTCTCCTCTCGGATCCCATGACAGCGAGCACACCTCCCCTCCCAACACTGGCACACACACACACCACACACACACACACACACACACACACACACCCACACACCACACACACACACACACACACACACACACACACACACACACACACACACACACACACACACACACACACACACACACACACACACACACACACACACACACCACACACACACACACACACACACACACACACACACACACACACACACACACAGTCAACACCTGCTGAGGTTCAGTTGCTCACAGTATGTACACAGCCCTCATGCCCTGTGCTCGCTCTTCATCAGTGCAGTTCACCTGAGCCACTCTTTAAACAGATGTGTAGGGAGAGCAAGTCTTACGTGAGTTCTCCATCAGGTCCAGGAAGCTGGTCTCGGAGAGGTCGGCCACCACTGTGGCGGCTTTAGGCCCACCTGAACACCGCCGGGAAAACACCACTCTCAGATCATGACCGTTCATGCTAACATGTCTCCAAAGCCTTACTAATCTCCTAAACTTCTTGATATGACATGGCAAGTGTAATCTGTAGGGATGCATGATACATCGGCCACCAAAGCAACATGATTCTTGAACATTGTCAACTTAATTGACAACAAAACAAAAATGTTAATTTAATCTGTCTGATATATTTAAAACTGACGTTAACTGGATGTGACTGAATGTTATCTTATGTGTTATTCGTGAAGGGAAAGATGTCAGTGTTTAATGTTCAGTTGTGTTCCTGTATTATGTAGTTGCTTGAGTAATAATCACACTAAAGCCAGTACTGACACAAGTCTCTTCTTATTTGCACATTATATACTGTACAAAACATATAATGAAAGAAACTACAAAAAAATGTTTTTCAATGAGCTTAAATTAAAGAAAGCTTTTCCACACAGTTAGTGTAGGTCAGTACAATATGAATGAAACTAGTTTATTTAAATATGTTTAGTCAGGAGACGGTGTGCTGATGTTCATACCTGTGAGGTCAGAGAAGGTGAGCGCGTATACGAGCCTCTCTCCCTGAATGCTCACAGCAGACAGCCTCCGTCGGGACTCCAGCAGGCTGACTGACACACACACACACACACACACACACACACACACACACACACACACACACACACACACAGAATGAGCCAGGGATCCTTAACCACCTGTCAATCACTCTTCCTGGCAGGTGTGATGATGATTACACTAGTTAGAGGAGTTCCCTTTCAATCGATCGGTCACATTCGACGTTACGTTCACATGCCGACGTAATTGGGGATCACTTCAGGAAGCCCTATCATCTTCGAGTATCTACAGAACGAGCCAATGAACGCTGGCTATAACACTATAAACACGGAACCGGACACACGCACCATTGTCTACGAAAACAATGTAAACAAACTGTTACTTGATGTTGAAGATTCTTCAGACCTCTCCACTACAGTGTTGGCATGACGGCGAGATCAGCGAGTGGCCGCGAGCATTTACAGCTCATTACACCTCAAGCAACTGTTTTCACAGCATTAAATTTCTGTGTCCGTTCGATGGGCGTTTCCCCGTGATAGTGTACAGCGGTCAGAACTACCACTGCTGTACACTGCTGTATTCCCTGGGTGCCTCAGCACTGTGCGAGAGTTACAAAAAGAGTTTTAATTTCCTCACAAAAGAGCAACACAGGCGTGACACTGCGTCCTTTTCAGGATATCATTCCGCTTGTGCGTTTCTGGGTGCGGTCATTCCCTGACGTCAGCACAATAGTTGCCTCTCGTGTTTGGGCATTAAGCACGCTGAGGCTGCTTTTTGTGAATAGTTCATGTTCTCAGTGCGGGAACATGACTATTGCTGTGCTAAGATCGAGGACTCGCTTGCCTCAAGGGAGGTGCCGTTCCCTTGCCTACGCCCCGATCTTGAGCTCCCGAGAGGCCTCCGCACACTCACTCTGCCCCTCGACGGAGGCAGGCATGTGATCCACACTCTCAGACCCCACTCCGTGCCACTGTGCCGTCAGAGTCGGGTTCCGCCGCGCTGCCCCCACCGCAGCAGCCGGTCCCTACCAGCCGATGTGAAGACCAGCTCGTACTTCATTGTACCAAGAAAGGCGGTGGGTTACGACCAATCTTGGACCTGCGTGTCCTGAACCGGTCCCTTCACAGGCTGCCGTTCAAGATGCTTATGCAGAAACGCATTTTCAAGTGCATCCGTCTCCAAGATTGGTTTGCAGCGATCGACCTGAAGGACAATTTCATGTCTCGATTCTCCCTCGACACAGACCGTTTCTTTGCTTTGCGTTCGAGGGTCGGGCATATCAGTAGAAAGTCTTACCCTTCGGGCTGGCCCTGTCACCCAGTGTTCTTCACGAAAGTCGCAGAGGCGGCCATTGCTCCCATGTGCGAGCGTGGTGTTCGCATTCTCACGTCGTCACTACCTCGACGACTGGCTCATTCTGGCCTCAGTCGAGAGAGCAGTTGTGCGAACACAGGGACATGGTGCTCAGCCACCTCAGCCACCTAGGGCTTTGGGTCAACAGGCAAAAGAGCAACCCCGGGCAGAAGATCCCTTTTCTCAGTATGGAGCTGGACTCGATCAACCGCGCATCACGGTGTCCAGTCAGTGTTGGACTGCGTGAGCTTGCTCAGACTAAGGACAGTGGCACCACTGAAGCTATTTCAGAGGCCTCCTGGGGCATATGGCATCTGTAGTCATGACGCCGCTCGGATTGCTTCATATGAGGCTGCTTCAACACTGGCTCCACGGCCGAGCCCCGAGATGGGAGCGTGGCAGGCGTGGCTCATGTCGGGTTGTTCTATCACCCCCGCACTGTCACCAAACTCTCAGCCCGTGGTCAGACCCTTCGTTTCTTCGGGCAGGTGTTCCCTTATAACAAGTGTCCAGGCATGTTGTGTTCACCACAGATGCCTCTGCCACTGGCTGAGGGGCCACGTACAACGGGCATGCAAGCATTCAGGTGTGTGGACGGGGCCTCAAATGCATTGGCACATCAACTGCCTCGAGTTGTTAGCAGTACACCTTTGGGCAGGGCCGCTTCAAAAACGGCGCTACTAGGCAAGCATGTACTGGTCCATGCGGACAGCTCTGCGGGCGTTGCGTACATCAACTGCCAGGGTGGTCTACGCTCCCGCCACGTCACAACTTGCCCACCAACTCCTCCTTTGGAGTCAGAAGCATCTGAGGTCGCTTTGTGCCATTCATATTCCGAGGCCTGCTCAACCGTGCAGCTGACGAGCTCTCACGGCAGTAGGTTCTACCGGGACAATGGAGACTCCATCCCCAGGCGGTCCAGCTGATTTGGAGGCACTTCAGGACCGCAAAGGTAGATCTTTTTTGCCGCCCCGGACACGTCCCACTGCCAGTTGTTCTACTCTCTGACCAAAGGCACCCTTGGCAACGGATGCTCTGGCTCACAGCTGGCCCAAACGCAAGTATACGTTTCCTCCAGTGAGCCTTCTTGCACAGACACTGGGCAAAGTCAGGGAGGTCTAGGAGCAGGGTTCGGTCTTGTTGCGCCGTTTTGGCCAAATTGGACCAGATTCCCAGAACTAGTGCTCCTCGCGACAGCCCCTCCCTGGCCCATTCCTGAGAGAGGACCTGCTCTCTCAGAGACGTGGCACCCTATAGCACCCGCGTCCAGACCTCTGGAAACTCCATGTCTGGTCGCTGGACGGGACCCCAGGCGGTAGTTGACACCATCACATCCGCTAGAGCCCCTTCTACGGAGCGCCTCTATGCATTGAAGTGTAACCTGTTCGTTGAGTGGTGTTACTTCTCACCAGGAGAACCCAGAACTTGCTCGATCAGAGCTGTGCTTTCCTTCCTGCAAGAAGGGTTGGAGCGAATGCATTCTCCCTCCACCCTTGAAGTGCATGTTGCCTCAGGTTCCTGAGGAGGGCGAGGAGACTAAATCCGCCTCACGCGCTCTCAATACCCTCTTGGGATTTGTCTCAGGTCCTTTCGGCTCTTCAGAGACCACCCTTTGAGCCTTTGCAATCAGCAGAGTTAAAAATCCTGTCCTGTAAGACCAGTACTCCTGGTTGCATTGGCCTCCATCAAGAGGGTAGGGGACCTGCATGCATTTTCGGTCCACGAATCGTGCCTAGAATTCGGCCTGGTTAACTTTCACGTGATCCTGAGACCGGATACGTGCCCACGGTTCCTACCACTCCCTTCCGGGACCAGGAGGTAAAAACCTGCAAGCGCTGCCTTCTGAGGAGGCAGACCCAGCCCTGCGTATGGCACTGGATCTGGCAGAAACCGTGACGTTTTCCATAGGGATTCCAATTACGCGGTACGTCGACGTAATGTTGAACGTGACCGACTGAAAGGGAAGGGTTGCTGACCATCGCTGTACAGCCGTCACGATCTCGGCTCCTCAGCGAAAAAACAAAAGAGCGTGCGTCCGCTTCCGTGTCTTTAAACGCACGGCGGGGCATGACGCGATTCACGCACGCCAACGTTCATTGGCTCGTTCCGTAGATACTTGAAGATGATAGGCTTCTGAAGTGATCCCAATTACGTCAGCATGTCGACGTAACGTCTCCCGTTCCCTCCTTTAAGGAATAGGGGGGTTACATGCGTAACCGAGACGTTTTCTTACCTGACAACTGCCTTTCAGACACGGCCATCTCTCACAGGTCCACATGCGCGTCTCCCAAACCCTACAACACACAGAACACACCTATAGTTAACAGTCATGTGTAACATCACTGACTGGCCATCTGAGCTGTCGGTATGCAGATAACAGTGAGGATTTTTCAGTAGTACTTAGGGTTGGGTATCGTTTGCATTTTTACTAATCCGATTTCGACTCTGCTTATCGATTCCTAATATCAATTCCAAAAAGGTAAAAAATTATTATAATAAAAGTAGATATTCCACATTTAGTCTTATTGCAAAATGTTAATTGTAACAAAAATCAACAGGCTAAAGAAGACTTACACAGGGGAACGTTTGCCTGTGGTTTAAAAATACCATAGTAAAACTAGCCGAACTAACAGATTTTCTACACACAATGGATAAAATGGAGCAAATCTTGTCCATCTCCAGACCTCAAGTATTCGATTTCCAACTCTAGTAGTCCGACAGCACACTGTCAGTGTATATCGTCACTGTGATAGAGCGATATATTGGTCCTTGTAAGCCAGCAGTCAGCTGGTGTGTGTGTGTGTACG
Source organism: Phoxinus dragarum (assembly GCA_033366665.1). Taxonomy (NCBI): domain Eukaryota; kingdom Metazoa; phylum Chordata; class Actinopteri; order Cypriniformes; family Leuciscidae; genus Phoxinus; species Phoxinus dragarum. Next base: position 110,324 of record JARPMJ010001767.1, read on the forward strand.
ACACTGAAGAGAGCTGAGGGTGTGTGTGTGTGTGTGTGTACGACACCTGAAGAGAGCTGAGGGTGTGTGTGTGTGTGTACGGGCACCTGAAGAGAGCGGAGGGAGGTGTGTGTGTGTGTGTACGGCACCTGAAGAGAGCGGAGGGAGGTGTGTGTTTGTGTGTGTGTACGGCACCTGAAGAGAGCTGAGGGTGTGTGTGTGGTGTGTACGGCACCTGAAGAGAACGGAGGGAGGTGTGTGTGTGTGTGTACGGCACCTGACGAGAGCGGAGGGAGGTGTGTGTTTGTGTGTGTGTGTACGGCACCTGAAGAGAGCGGAGGGAGTGTGTGTGTGTGTGTGTACGGCACCTGAAGAGAGCGGAGGGAGGTGTGTGTTTGTGTGTGTGTACGGCACCTGAAGAGAGCGGAGGGTGTGGCGGCCAGCAGGCGGCTGCCGTCGGGAGACCAGGACAGGTACGTGACGCCACCACCACCCACTCGCTGCAGAGGAACACAGCTCTCAGCCGCCACGTCCCACACCTGCACAACACACACAACATATGCTCAACACTCACACAACATATGCTCAACACACACACAACATATGCTCAACACACACAACATATGCTCAACACACACACAACATATGCTCAACACACACACAACATATGCTCAACACACACACAACTTAGCTCAACACTCACACAACATATGCTCAACACTCACCGCAATACAGTTGTTTCCCACCATAGTCTACAAAAACCCAACATTTTGATTCAGGGCCGGTTCACACCAACACGAATGTTCGGTATGAACCTGGGTCAGAATTGTTTGTCACCCCTGCGGATCTGTTTGAGCCTCACCATCATGGCAGTGTCGACCGGAGACGCAGACACCAGCAGAGAGCCGGTGGGGGACCAGGCCCATGGACGTGATGGGAGAATGACCCGGATGAGACAGGACCTGCGCACACCCAGCCGGACGACGGCCTGAGGGAGACACACCAGATCAACACTCATGTTCTGCACACTTTCTGTTCTGGTGCCGCTCAAATAATCAATGCGGTACCTGGAGGAGCAGTGGTGTGTGTGTGGTGTGTGTGTGTGTGAGTGTGGTACCCTGGTGGAGAGAGAGGTGTGTGTGTGTGAGTGTGTGTGTGTGGTACCTGGTGGAGAGAGAGGTGTGTGTGTGTGTGTGTGTGTGTTGTGTGGTACCTGGTGGAGAGAGAGAGGTGTGTGTGTGTGTGTGTGTGTGAGTGTGTGTGTGTGGTACCTGGTGGAGAGAGAGGTGTGTGTGTGTGTGTGTGTGAGTGTGTGTGTGTGGTAACCCTGGTGGAGAGAGAGGTGTGTGTGTGTGGTACCTGGTGGAGAGAGAGGTGTGTGTGTGTGTGTGTAGTACCTGGTGGAGAGAGAGATGTGTGTGTGTGTGTGTGTGTGTGTGTGTGTGTGTGGTGTGGTACCTGGTGGAGAGAGAGAGGTGTGTGTGTGTGTGTGTGTGTGTGAGTGTGTGTGTGTGGTACCTGGTGGAGAGAGAGATGTGTGTGTTCCTCCTCTCCACCTGTAGTGTGTGTGTGTGGTAGTGTGTGGGTGTGTGTGGTAGTGTGTGTGTGTGTGTGTGTGGTACCTGGTGGAGCAGTGGTGTGTGTGTTCCTCGTCTCCACCTGTAGTGTGTGTGTGTGTGTGTGTGTGGTACCTGGAGGAGAGAGAGGTGTGTGTGTTCCTCCTCTCCACCTGTAGTGTGTGTGTGTGGTAGTGTGTGGGTGTGTGTGGTAGTGTGTGTGTGTGTGTGTGTGTGTGTGGTACCTGGTAGAGAGAGAGGTGTGTGTGTGTGTGTGTGTGTGTGTGTGAGTGTGTGTGTGTGGTACCTGGTGGAGAGAGAGGTGTGTGTGTGTGGTACCTGGTGGAGAGAGAGGTGTGTGTGTGTGTGTGTGGTACCTGGTGGAGAGAGAGATGTGTGTGTGTGTGTGTGTGTGTGTGTGTGTGGTACCTGGTGGAGAGAGAGAGGTGTGTGTGTGTGTGTGTGTGTGTGTGTGTGTGTGGTACCTGGTGGAGAGAGAGGTGTGTGTGTGTGTGTGTGTGTGTGTGTGAGTGTGTGTGTGTGGTACCTGGTGGAGAGAGAGGTGTGTGTGTGTGTGTGTAGTACCTGGTGGAGAGAGAGGTGTGTGTGTGTGTGTGTAGTACCTGGTGGAGAGAGAGGTGTGTGTGTGTGTGTGGTAGTACCTGGTGGAGAGAGAGATGTGTGTGTGTGTGTGTGTGTGTGTGGTACCTGGTGGAGAGAGAGAGGTGTGTGTGTGTGTGTGGTGGTGTGTGTGAGTGTGTGTGTGTGGTACCTGGTGGAGAGAGAGGTGTGTGTGTGTGGGTACCTGGTGGAGAGAGAGATGTGTGTGTTCCTCCTCTCCACCTGTAGTGTGTGTGTGTGGGTAGTGTGTGGGTGTGTGTGGGTAGTGTGTGTGTGTGTGTGTGTGTGTGGTAGTGTGTGTGTGTGTGTGTGTGGTACCTGGTGGAGCAGTGGTGTGTGTGTTCCTCGTCTCCACCTGTAGTGTGTGTGTGTGTGTGTGTGTGGTACCTGGAGGAGAGAGAGGTGTGTGTGTTCCTCCTCTCCACCTGTAGTGTGTGTGTGTGGTAGTGTGTGGGTGTGTGTGTGTGTGTGTGTGGTACCTGGTGGAGCAGTGGTGTGTGTGTTCCTCGTCTCCACCTGTAGTGTGTGTGTGTGTGTGTGTGTGTGTGTGTGTGTGGTACCTGGTGGAGAGAGAGGTGTGTGTGTGTGTGTGTGTGTGTGGAGTGTGTGTGTGTGGTACCTGGTGGAGAGAGAGGTGTGTGTGTGTGTGTGTGTGTGTGTGTGGTACCTGGTGGAGAGAGAGATGTGTGTGTGTGTGTGTGTGTGTGTGTGTGTGTGGTACCTGGTGGAGAGAGAGAGGTGTGTGTGTGTGTGTGTGTGTGTGAGTGTGTGTGTGTGGTACCTGGTGGAGAGAGAGGTGTGTGTGTGTGTGAGTGTGTGTGTGTGGTACCTGGTGGAGAGAGAGGTGTGTGTGTGTGTGTGTGTGTGTGTGTGTGTGTGTGGTACCTGGTGGAGAGCGAGGTGTGTGTGTGTGTGTGTGTGTGGTACCTGGTGGAGAGAGAGGTGTGTGTGTGTGTGTGTGTGTGTGTGTGTGTGTGGTACCTGGTGGAGAGAGAGGTGTGTGTGTGTGTGTAGTACCTGGTGGAGAGAGAGATGTGTGTGTGTGTGTGTGTGTGTGTGGTACCTGGTGGAGAGAGAGAGGTGTGTGTGTGTGTGGTGTGTGTGTGTGAGTGTGTGTGTGTGTGGTACCTGGTGGAGAGAGAGGTGTGTGTGTGTGGTACCTGGTGGAGAGAGAGATGTGTGTGTTCTCCTCCCTGTAGTGTGTGTGTGTGGTAGTGTGTGGGTGTGTGTGGTAGAGTGTGTGTGTGTGTGTGTGGTACCTGGTGGAGCAGTGGTGTGTGTGTTCCTCGTCTCCACCTGTAGTGTGTGTGTGTGTGTGTGTGTGTGGTACCTGGAGGAGAGAGAGGTGTGTGTGTTCCTCCTCTCACCTGTAGTGTGTGTGTGTGGTAGTGTGTGGGGGTGTGTGTGGTAGTGTGTGTGTGTGTGTGTGTGTGTGTGGTACCTGGTGGAGCAGTGGTGTGTGTGTCTGTTCCACCTGTAGTGTGTGTGTGTGTGTGTGTGTGTGTGTGTGTGTGGTACCTGGTGGAGAGAGAGGTGTGATGTGTGTGTGGTACCTGGTGGAGAGAGAGGTGTGGTGTGTGGTACCTGGTGGAGAGAGAGGTGTGTGTGTGTGTGTGTGTGGTACCTGGTGGAGAGAGAGGTGTGTGTGTGTGTGTGTGGTACCTGGTGGAGAGCGAGGTAGGTGTGTGTGTGTGTGTCGTGTGTGGTACCTGGTGGAGAGCGAGGTAGGTGTGTGTGTGGTGTGTGTGTGTGTGTGTGTGACCTGGTGGAGAGCGAGGTAGGTGTGTGTGTGTGTGTGGTGTGTGTGTGTGTGTGTGTGTGGTACCTGGTGGAGAGCGAGGTAGGTGTGTGTGTGTGTGTGTGTGTGTGTGTGTGTGTGTGTGGTACCTGGTGGAGAGCGAGGTAGGTGTGTGTGTGTGTGTGTGTGTGTGTGTGTGGTGTGTGTGTGTGTGTGTGTGTGTGTGTGTGGTACCTGGTGGAGAGAGAGGTGTGTGTGTGTGTGTGTGTGGTACCTGGTGGAGAGCGAGGTAGGTGTGTGTGTGTGTGTGTGTGTGTGTGTGTGTGTGTGTGGTACCTGGTGGAGAGAGAGGTGTGTGTGTGTGTGTGTGTGGTACCTGGTGGAGAGCGAGGTAGGTGTGTGTGTGTGTGTGTGTGTGTGTGTGTGTGTGTGTGTGGTACCTGGTGGAGAGCGAGGTAGGTGTGTGTGTGTGTGTGTGTGTGTGTGTGTGTGTGTGTGTGTGTGTGTGTGTGTGTGTGGTACCTGGTGGAGAGCGAGGTAGGTGTGTGTGTGTGTGTGTGTGTGTGTGTGTGTGTGTGTGCTGTGTGGTACCTGGTGGAGAGCGAGGTAGGTGTGTGTGTGTGTGTGTGTTGTGTGTGTGTGTGTGTGTGTGTGTGTGTGTGTGTGTGTGTGTGTGTGGGTACCTGGTGGAGAGCGAGGTGGGCTCCACGTGCCAGATGAGCAGGCAGGACTGGCAGGCCACAGCGAGGACAGAGCCACACAGAGGCTTCCACTGCAGCGCACACACAGACCTCTGACAGCGGTGCTTCAGCGTCGGGCTCGTCACGCTGCAGGAACACACACACACACACACACACTCTCAGGACTGAGGAAACAAACACTTAAACTGCCCGTTATGCTATTTTAAAGGTTGCTAATGTTGTTTCTTAGTCTCCTATAAAAAGTTGTTTTTTTTAAACACTAATGTCCTCATAATCTCCACTGCAGCATCAGCTCTTCTCTCAGTCTCTGAAACGCTTCCATCACAGATTCAGTCTCTCTAAGCTCCGCCTCTCTGAGAGATGCCCTGCTCTGATTGGTCAGAAACCAAAACGCTCATTATTATATCTGAATCTCAGCTCTTGACACACACAGTAACGATGGCGTGAGTTTTACCCAAGCGTCAACCTCCAGGTCTCTCTCTGATCGAATCCGACACACAGTGAGTTAAACTGCAGTTCCTCCACTGGCCACTAGAGCGGCTGCAGAGGAGACCTCAATCCCATAGACCCGCATGATAAAATGGCCAACTTTACAGCAGAAAAAAAACGTTTACAGCCTGGTGCAAAAAGTGGTTTTGGACTTTATAGCTAATTGTGCCCTTCGTGACAACCATGAGGGGGGGAATGTTTTTATAAATCCGTTCAAATTATATTAAGTCCTAAAGTTCTGCATAATTAAGGGCGTGGCCACTTGAGTGACAGGTGGCTTGCACTGATGCCACTACTAGCCGTTTGTCTGCTGTCTGCTAGCATCACGTCACCTCAGCTAGTCCGCCTCGCTGCACATGTTCGTTTATCCGCGAGTGACAGGCAGCCAAGATGGCGACGGGCGGCTCCGCCCACTTTGGGCTTCAGAAATGCTCTTCAGAAACCAACCACGGGTGCCGTCACTCACATTTTTTAGTCTATGGTTTTATACCGTATCAATTTCATCAAAGTGGATTTGCTTTGGCAGCAAAAAACAGCGTCTTCTCGACATGAACAACACGAACCAAACTCTTCCAGTCTGAGACACACTACAGTGTTTGAGGGCGGGGCAAAAAAGACGCTGTTCAGCCAATCAGGATCAGAGGCTGGCTACACAGGATCAGCAGGAAGTGAGACTGAATTACTGATGACTCGTTTCGGTTCAGAATCGCTGTTTTCTTTTGGGGACAAAAACTCCATTTATCTGCACTTTGATCTGGAAAATATCAGCGTCTAATATTGTTTATTGACTGTAAACAAAAGCGCATTGTGTTTTAGACAACTATACAGTTCAACAAACAGCATAAAACCACGGCTCTCAAGCCTTTCTGCTGCAAATATCCTATAAGTGTAATAAATATTTCATCATGTCACATTCCTTCAAGTCCATTTAACGGACTAAACTAATGTTGTAGCTGCACCAAAACACAGGTAAAAGTCTAAGCTGTTTTGTTGCTAAATTAATGTTTTTGAACGAACACGTCCCGCAAGCCCGCGCTGAATCCACATGTCCCGGATGTGGAGTTCGAACCCCTGTGTGATCTCTATGCTGTGAGAGCTGTGTGTGTCCGCTGGAATACCTGTGGGATTTGTAGATCTTGATGGAGTCGTCCAATAACGCCACAGCGAACTTATCCGTGTGCGGATGCCAAGCGAAGCTCCTCAGAGCGCCGTCAGACCTGAAACACACACACACACACACACACGCACACAAGCACACACACACACGCACACACACACACACGCACACACACACACACGCACACACACACACACACACACACACACACACCCATCACCACCTGTGGTTTCTGTATGAAAATCATAAGTGCTTCAGACCAGAGGCTCATACACTTTCTCAGTTCAGGACCCATTCGTATGCTTGCATTGAGTTTCACCAGAAGAGATCAAATCAGATGACCATTATATCCATCTTTACAATGCGATCAACTCTTGATAAGGACTGCAGACAGACGTGAACGACCATAGGCTGATAAGAAGACGTACCAGTCCAGCATCTGTGAGAACTCTGCCACCATCTCGTCACGGCTCAGCTAGCAGACAGAAGCAGAAAGCAGTGTGTTTAACCCTCTGGGGTTGGCTATCGCGCCGGTGCCAGAGTCTCGCTTATTTCTTATCAGTCCAAAATAGACGGTTTTAAGAGTGTGTGTGGCACTGAGGAGACGCTGGACGGCTCGTACTCACGGTCAGATGAGGGAACAGAGAGCCGTGGAACGAGGACGCCCATCTCAGCAGAGCCAGCAGACAGGCCGAGCCCACCGACAGGCACCTGGGCACTGAAACACACACACACCACACGTCACACACCACACACCGCCACTGCGGAGACAACATGATCATGTGACCGGGACTCACCTTCATCAGCACTGCTCGTGATCTCGTCTAAGAGGACCGTACAGGCCCGCATCTCGCCTGAGAGAGAGAGAGAGAGATTTTTTATTGTTTTTATTTTCATGCTCGTATAAATGCTTTGGCAATAATGTACAATTTGTCATCCCAATAAATAGAGAGAGACCGAGGAGAGAGACCGAGGACTGTTAGTGGCAGTCAGAGCTGCACGATTAAACGTTAAAAGATGGCGATCTCAACTCAAAACACACTCATTTCTACACGACAGCGACTCAGATCTGTGTTCTGACCCAGAGAGAGCCTGTTGTTCTGTCTTACAATCATTCATATCACAAAAGTACTGGATAAAAGGTTATAGTTCAGATATAAACACTAATAACTACAGTAGTGATCAAAACAGAGCAAATCACCTTTTGAAAGGAACTAAAGACTGTCTCAATTACATCCTTACACCAGTAGGTGGAGACAAGTGACTGTTAAAAAAATGTGCTTGTCACTGAATCATTAATTCAAGAGATTCGTTCAAAACCCCTGATTCATCCAGTAATGAAACAAGTGAAGTCTTTATGAGTGAGTCATTGAATCATTCACATTTTGCCAGAGCCTCTAGTAAATTATGTTATTTTGTTTCGTTGTCTATTCAGAATTGTGGGAATCTTGGTCTATCTATCTATGCTCTCACTCTTCCTTAATCCCCTAAACTTTGCATTACTAGCTGTGCTAGTCTTTTCTTCTCTATTGTTCCGTATATTCGAGTGAAACGCTTCTGGAACAAGAACAAATGTGGGCAGGGATTTTGTCCGTGGGGAATTTATTGTATGGTTGGATGGTTGTGGTTTGCTATTGGCTGATCTCATGTGAGTGGCAGGTTATAGCCCCGCCCTCGTCATCAGAGAGGAGAAGAGATGCTGCAAGAGGAGTTATTCTGATTCAAGATTATTAACACAATAATGATGTGCACCCATAAACCATTTATAATAAACATGGAAATATTACATTAAAACAAGAATGGTCAGTTTTGATTTCACGGTGACTATAAATGTCAGATTGCTGTGTGCTGGGAACCGGATCAGTTCGGTTTGATTTAGGAACAAACGTTCACATTCAAGATTTGTGATCAACTGAAAAGATCAAAACACCAACCAAACCAAACCAAACGTCTCCGGTTACTGTCGTAAACTCTGCTCCTGAGAGGCGGGGTAACTCAACACTGCGTCAGCTATGATGCTGCGGGAACTCCCCCTTCTCCACTTCTGTTGAAGTCTTACAGGCTAACACGAAGTATTGTCCAATTGTCACGAGGTATGGTGCATAGGTGTGACAACTGCGTCAGAATCACGACTGAACGCTGCACAGGACACCCCTGATTTACAGCATCAAATGAACATGAATGAACATCAGAAGGAATGTTGTTTTAACCACGGAAGAAGACGTCAGTACACTCCGCTTCTCAAGCTCAAATCCTCCAATGTTAATCTACTAACTCTCCTGACTGCTGTGTCAGACAAAAACGGCAGATTCGGCGGATTATGATTGGTCAGATCGCCTGTCAATCTCCCTGCGAAGGATCAATTGTCGTTCCCATGCATTTTATACTGCCCGCGAGCCTGTCAGTATTTGCATACTTCATGACAATTGGCCAGCTGTTCCAAGCTGGCGTTAGCCTATAAGATTTCAACAAGAGAACTGGACTAGGCTTTACAGTGATGAACACAATCTGATGGATCACTGTTGTCACACACACACACACACACACACACCAGGCTCCGGCGCTCCTCCTCCACAGCGTGTCCCTCTGGTCCAGGAAGGCACACACACACACACACACACACACACTCACCAGGCTCCGGCGCTCCTCCTCCACAGCGTGTCCCTCTGGTCAGGAAGGCCACACACACACACACACACACACACACACACACACACACACACACACACACACACACACACTCACCAGGCTCCGGCGCTCCTCCTCCACAGCGTGTCCCTCTGGTCCAGGAAGGCACACACACACACACACACACACACACACACACACACACACACACACTCACCAGGCTCCGGCGCTCCTCCTCCACAGCGTGTCCCTCTGGTCCAGGAAGGCACACACACACACACACACAACACACACACACACACACACACACTCACCAGGCTCCGGCGCTCCTCCTCCACAGCGTGTCCCTCTGGTCCAGGAAGGCACACACACACACACACACACACACACACACACACACACACACACACACACTCACCAGGCTCCGGCGCTCCTCCTCCACAGCGTGTCCCTCTGGTCCAGGAAGGCACACACACACACACACACACACACACACACACACACACACACACACACACCACACTCACCAGGCTCCGGCGCTCCTCCTCCACAGCGTGTCCCTCTGGTCCAGGAAGGCAGATTTGCTGCTGCTCTCGGGGCGACTGTGGCCCTTCAGAGAGTCTCTGGTGAACTGAGGACTGGGGGAGATCCGACCACTGAACACACACAACAAACACATCATGTTGTTCATATTCTGACACAAAAACACTATCAGCTCTATAAGCGCACATGATTAAAGTGTTCGAAAACCGCTCTCCGGGGGTTAACAAAGGCCTTCTGAAGTGAAGCGATGCGTTTTGTGTAAGAAAAAACATCCATATTTAAAAACTTTTATTGACTAAAATAACTATCTTCCGGCAGACGGCCGTCCGCAAGTCGACCTACACCAAAAGAGTAACCCGAGACGCATGCGTGCCGTAGATGCAGGAGTAGCGTAAGCTTTGAGCCGCTCGCGTTCACACTAACAGCGCTGGGCGACTGCGTTCGTCAATACGTTGTGCGTCAAGGTCAAGTGTGTCTTTTGGAGTAAATCGATGCGTACAGCCGTCTGCTAGTTATTTTAGGGTTTTTTATGGGGGGGGGGGGACCATACCTTTAACAGTCGGTCTCGCACATCCGCCATGTTTGTAGTTTCTAACTAGGGTTGTGTAACGGTTCTGTTTAAAAAAATAAAATAAAAATCTAACCGTACCGTTCTCCACCCACGGTCTGAGACGCACCTGCAGCGCGGTTGATCTCAAAACTGATGACGCATCTATGATCTGGGTTGTTGAAAATAACGCGTAAAACAGACAGTTCCACTGTCGCTGAATTCACTTGCTGGTAGGGATGGCCCGATACCACTTTTTCCAGGCCGAGTCCGATACCGATACTTTAATTTTTGGTACTCGTCGATACCGATACCGTAACCGATACCTGTATTTTTATTTTCAATTCATTTAATTCATGCATTTGTCATTTTTAAATGTATTGGTAGAGAAACCAAAAGAATGTCAAATCATATTTGTTTATTAAATGTAAACTTAATTTGTTCATCAAATATATTTAATGCACTGCATATTCATTACTGTATAAATTAAATATAGATGGATCTTTTTGTGAAGTTACAAAAAAAGGTAGCCTATTTAGTCAAGAGTTAATCCTTTGTCTGGTTAACATTAAAACACAGCAGCAGATTAATTCAACTGCTGCCCCTTTAAGACCGAACGCACTTGAAACCCATTTGAATTATACTGTCTACGTTCACTTGACATATAATATACTTTGTTTACTAGGATACTCGCCAAGACGGGCGTTTTTACATAGTTTTGTGTGAATTCATCCGTACAAGCGCAATAGTGAAATAATTCCACTCAGTGTTCGCGCGCTGTCTGAGGCGATGGTTTTCGGGGCGCGCGCTTTGGATGTTTGAAGTTCATGTAACTTCTTGACCTGCAAATGTCCTGTAATAATGTCGTTAAACATAAATAAGGTAACAGTTCATGTTTTACTTACATATACGATTTAGTTTTAATCCAAATATACGTGCCGAGTGAACGATCAGCAATCCAGAGCATTCAACAGAAGTGTGCGCGCGCTCTCTCTCTCTCTCTCTCTCTCTCTCTCTCTCTCTCTCTCTCTGGTCAGTTAATGTTAATAATAAGCTACATGCCTCGTTTTACTTTCTTTGCCATTGATATCCGACTGAACTACAAACTTTCCACTGACGTCTGATGCGCTCGACCAGGCTCGCGCTTCGGTGCCGCGGCGCGCTCAATCCACTGCGCGTTTTTCTCTTATCAGCTCGCGCACCACAGCTATATAGGCGTTACTATATATTTTGTTTAATATTTCACTAATATGATACATTTACTTCATAGACAGCCTTCTTTTTATCCCCATTATACTTTCTGTTGTCAGTGCTTCTTTGTCTGGACACAAACACTGTACACACGCTGCCTGGTATCGGTTGTTGGTATCGGGGCGTTTTTACGAGTACGAGTACCAGTACATGAGCTCAGTATCGGGCCGATACCCGATACTGGTATCGGTATCGGGCCATCCCTACTTGCTGGCTTCCCAAATAATACATTACAACAGCGATAATCAAAAAAACGTGATCAAAACAGTTACTCTTTGTAAACTCTGCTCAATGTGAGTGTCAAATGCTCGAACATGACCTGTCATTTACACCGTCATCACCACCCGCGCGAGCGCAGGCGAGACCTGAACTGCACACGCTACCATCGGTGTTTAAAACTAAACTCATTTAAGCTTTAAACATTCAAGAGCAAGACACGAAAGAGAACTAGCGCGCGCTGTGAGATTTGTGTACGTGTGTGTGTGTGTGTGTGTGTGTGTGTGTGTGTGTGTGTGTCTGTGTGTGTGTCTGTGTGTGTGTCTGTGTGTGTGTCTGTGTGTGTGTCTGTGTGTCTGTGTGTGTGTATGCTACTCATCTCAGACAGCACGCAAATATTAAGTCTTGCACTTGAATGGACACATTCACATGTCAACATGTCCGTCTTGATGAGTATCCTAGCAGACATATACTGTTACGGTTAACCCTCTGGGGTCTAAGGTGTTTTTGGGGTCCTTGAGATGTTTTGACATGACCTGATATTTGTATTTTTTTCAGTTGCTTATAAACATATTAATGGCAAAGGTGTAATTACACTCTATTTAGCACGAACATGTCTATCATAATATGTGAGCAACATGTATGTACATGTTTGCATTTTTGAGAGAATATTATTTATGCGTGGTTATTCAAAAAACTCAAACTTAAATTGTCTGATATAAGACCACAAACGACCAACTTCACATATTCCCACAATACTTTTGACTAATGGATGTTGTCGGCTAGAGTTTTTACTCCAAAATGATCTGAAAATCATCCGGGCTAATCGTTCACATTAAACAATAGATTGATTTAAATTTTGTAAGACACTTTTTGTTTGGAAAGGCAATATGCAGGTGGGCGTGAATGATCCAACAAGGTCATGAATAATGTCCTCATTCACACCTGAAGACAAAGACCTGCTAATGCTGCATACTAATGAGCCTTTCATTCAGGTGTCACTGAGCCACAAGAGAGACTGCAAAGACAACACACACACACACATATATACATACTTATATATATATATATATATATATAGTGTTAATTTTGTCACCTATTTTTAATTTAGTCTTAGTCTTGTGCCAAATGTCTTAGTTAGTCTTAGTTTTAGTCAACTAAAAGTCTCGTCATTTTAGTCTAGTTTTAGTCAAAAGAAACTCAAGGTATCTTAGTCAAGTTTTAGTCGACTAAAAGTCTCGTTATTTTAGTCAAATTTTAATTAGTCGTCTAATTTTAGTCAAAAGAAACTCAATATTTCTAAGTTTTAGTTAAAACATTTTAGTCTTTTTTTTAAATAACAAATTATTTCTGAGATTATTTCTGATAACCATTTCAGTCAAATAGTGTTTCACACATCTCAAATATTGGTTAAATGTCATAATTACCTGAAAAAAATTTAATAGATTTTTTTAATGCAACTAGTTTTTAACATTAATCTGTTCATAACAGATTAATATTCTATCTCCTGATGATGGCAAGTAGCGACGATTGGAGACGAAAATGAAGAGAGATTTTATCTTAGTTTTTATTTTATGCAAAACATTCTCGTCTTTTTTCGTCAACAATAATGCATGTTAATTTAGTCTCAGTCAGCGTTTTTGGACATTGGTGCAGTCTCGTCATCGTCTCGTCTTAGTCATGGAAAAAAGGTCGATGACGAACATTTTTAGTCTCGTCTCATCTGACGAAATTAACACTATTTTGATGAAAGCGTTCGTCTGCCAAATTATTACAAATATAATGTAAATGTAATCTTGACCGACCTGTTCCCTTACTGGCGAACATGGCTGAGATTTTGCAGCAGTTTGCTGCGTCTGTGGCCAGGGCTTTTTTCCTTTGTAAACGCTCCCTCTGCTCCTCCTTTGCGTTTACGCTCCATTTTTTGAACTATTTAGTCAGATATTAGGCAGTGCTTCGTGACGTTGGGTGGGATTGTCATTTTCACTCCGCCATTATGATTCGTCGATTGAGAGATCCGTCAATTAATTCGTAGTTGCACACCAGCCTATCACATGCCAGGCTGATCGTCTGCAACTTTTTTTTCTTTTTTTTTTGGCAGCCGGCAGGCCAGAACGACCGTCAGGCCACCGGGAAATGTCCCGGTGCTCCCGATGGCCAGTCCGCCCCTGCCGACCCCAGAGGGTTAAGTGAACTTATACGGTAAAGAACTCAAGCCCCGTTCACACCGCCAGCGACTTTGTCGCTGTATGTCGCTAGTCTCTGTACTGTGTAGTCGCTTGTGGGCGCTCCTAGTATTGTCGCTCTAATGTTATTGGTTGACTGGACGTCTGGCCATATCTATACTACAAAATACCATCACAAGTGATACAACTATATCATTTTAATTTGACTAGGAATTAGGCTCAAAAGAAACGGTATGCTGTTGGGAGAGTGTTTTTATATTCCCATAGCAGTGTTCAGTGGAGTAAATCATTTACTACCGATCGATCAATCAACAAATTAAACTCACTCATACGGTCATAAATGACTAAAACGTCATTCGTATTTGACAAATAATACATTTTCTTGTCCCTATAGCCAACACAATGCAGAGGAAACTGTAAAGTGAACTGCAGCAGTGCTAAACTTGCATCAGAAACTACAACACTCGAACTATAAATGTATGAATTAAACTCTGAGACTGTCGACAGTTTCTTTTCCATGCATCATTTTATTATATCCACGAATGTCAATCATATATCATATAATCATATTAGTCAAATCATATAAAACAGTGAGATCGCCCTCGAACTCTTCAGTTCCTGCACTCGAGACGGTGACGTGAGCTCCACTGAAAGTCTTCTTTCCTATTGGTAGTCGCTCGCGAAAAATCGCTTCTCATTTGCATAAAGTTGAAATTTCGGAACTTTTGTCGTGTGTCTCGCGTCTCTTGACACGCCCACATTCTGTCGCCAGCGGTCACTGTCGCTCGTGACGCCAGCGCTCCATTGAAATGAATGGGAACGTGTCGCTGCGTGTCGCTGGCGGTGTGAACGGGGCTTCACAGTATCGTGTAGGACTTAGGTAAAGTTGGTTTTATATTCGCACATTCACACTTTTTTGCTTAAAAAGTGTCTCAATAACATATGCAATAAAGCATATTTTTGCTAAATAAAAGCAGCTACATGATCTTTAGGACAACGATGGTGAACTACAACATTTTCCACAATCGATCAAAATGGGCAAGTATTGTTTTAATGGCATACAAACTTGCGAATGTTCACTGAATGTCCAATGTAGTGCGGTGAACAAGATAGGGACCGTCTAAAAAGTTGTCTTTTTTTTCATTGTGTGCAAACAGACAACTACATTTTTGCAAACTACAGATGTACCAGCAAATATCTCTCACATTATGTGTTCTAATGCTATTGATTGTACTTTAGCAACAATAAAAAGTGCATTATAATGATTGTATTTAGGAAACCTGCCTCACTGTACATAATTTACATAAGTACTTTTTAGAATAAAATTACATTAATTCACCAAAGGGATTTTTTACTATCCGAAGGTTGTAGCATGTTCCCAGTGACCAGTCTGACTTACTACAGGTGAGATTTTTTACAAAAACTCCCTTACTGTACGTAAAGTTGACAAATATGTTTTTTAAAAAATTACAGTAATTCACAGTAAGTTTTTTTTCGTGTTCAAAAGGCTGTAGTGCTTTCCTACAGACCAGACTGACTTACTACAGGGGAAATTTTGACAATACCTCCCTTACTGTACAATTATCGAATATGTTTATGTAATAAACATATTATTACATATATTATTACATATTTTTATTGCATATGTTTATGAAATAAACTGTAATTCACCTATAGTGATTTTATTTTAATATTCCAAAGGTTGTAGTACTTTTCTAGTGAAAGGACTGACTTACTACAGGTGAAATTGTGACAATACCTCGCTTACTGTACGTACAATTATCAAATATGTTTATGAAAGAATTACTGTAATTCACCGTAAGTATTTTTTCATGTTCCAAAGGTTGTAGTACTTTCCTAGTGACCCGACTGACTTACTACAGGTGACATTTTGACAATACCACCCTTACTGTATGTACAATTGACAAATAAGTTTATGAAAAAATTACTGTAATTCACTGTAAGTATTTTTTCGTGTTTCAAAGGTTGTAGTACTTTCCTAGTGACCCGACTGACTTACTACAGGTCAAATTGTGACAATACCTCCCTTACTGTACAATCATCAAATATGTTTATGTAATACACATTATTACATGTTTATTACATATGTTTATGTAATAAACTGTAATTCACCTATATTGTTTTTTTTTATATTCCAAAGGCTGTAGTACTTTCCTAGTGATTAGACTGACTTACTACAGTTTAAATATTGCCAATATCTGCCTTACTGTAAGTACAGTACATACATATTATTATGAAAAAATACTGTAATTTCAGCTTGTTCCATGTTCCAAAGGTTACAGTATGTTCCTAGTGATCACTCTACTCAATTAATTTTGATAAATGTTTTAGATAAAAGTAAGTATTAGAACTGCTGTTCCTTGTACAACACATTTATTTCATTGATTAAAATAACGGTAAAGATTTTAGCTTAAGCATATTTTCAACATTATAAATAAGCAACACCCTTATTGTAATGATTCAAGTTTAGTTTTTGTTATGAAGTCCCGAAGAAGTGGATTCTGGATTCTAATGAGTGATTTTAATCAAGGTATTAATCAATATTTTTCCTTCTAAATATCAAATGAGTTGAATGACTTCTCTAGGCTTATGAGATTTTACTTTGTTATAGAAATTACCAGTGTGATTATCAAAAATGTTATTTAATGTATCCTTTAAATGTCTGTATTTGATATCTGAGGTGTGACTGAAGGGTCTGGCCCATGCCAGGAATGCAGTAACAGTGCTTGCTCATTTAGCCCGGCTTCCAGAGATGAAATATGGACTTCTTTAACAGGTGTTACTACATCCATCTGCTTTTCTAGGGTACCCTGATAGCAATGGTCTCAGCAGGGGTCATTGAAGTCTATAGTTGAGAGACCATTTCTTAGTTAAAGTCTTTACTTTACAGTTGATTTAAAGTGTGAGAGAAAGAACATGTTATCTTGATGTTTTGAGAATACTCTCCTGTTTATTGTTAAAGCCTGGCCAAATCCAATCTTGAAGAAACTGTGTCTGTGTGTGTTAGTATTCTTGGTTACAGGTTAAGGAACAAGTGGAAATATAGCTGCAAGCAGCGATACGGGGCCAAGCCCCTGAAGCAGCAGCAAGAGCAGGAAGAGTAAAAACAGCAGAAATTGAACATACATGAAAAAACAGCTGGTTCAGAAGTACAGGTGAAAATTAACTCAAAATGAACAGAAGTTCAGATGAGAATGAACACATAATGAACAAGACAAACTTATTTCTAACCCAAGAGGAAGAAAGATTAGTACAATGTTAAATAATAAAGGAATCGATATGACACAACATTACACACAATTTTATAAAGTCGTTCCACACGGGCTTGAACCCACTATCTCTGGGTCAGATGCCTGACTCTCATCTCATTGCGCCACTGGGAAGTTATGTTTTTTTATGTTGCATGTTGGTATTTATTGAGTTCCTTCACATATAGACACCATATCTGGAAAAGAAGCTACTTTTCCACCACTTAAGGCCACAGTACCTCTTGCGGTCTGGGCATGTGCCACACAGGATTCGAACCCACGACCGAATTGGTTCGGGGCTCATGGTACGTGGTATAGCAGCTTGTGCCACTCAGTTGACACTGTCTTACTAAACTGCCGAGGAGAGCCTTCAGTGTAAGAATGAGAACACAAAAGCATGTTAACCAGATTGGCAAGCTAAATTAGCTTAATGCTAATGTAGCTTATGGTTAGCCTGACTGTTTGTGTACTGTATGGTCACTAGGAAAGTACTACAACCTTTGAAACACGAAAAAATACTTACAACGAATTACACTAATTTTTTCATAAACATATTTGTCAATTGTACATACAGTAAGGGTGGTATTGTCACAATTTGACCTGTAGTAAGTCAGTCTGGTCACTAGGAAAGTACTACAACCTTTGAAACACGAAAAAATACTTACAACGAATTACAGTAATTTTTTTCATAAATATATTTGTCAATTGTACATACAGTAAGGGTGGTATTGTCACAATTTGACCTGTAGTAAGTCAGTCTGGTCACTAGGAAAGTACTACAACCTTTGAAACACGAAAAAATACTTACAGCGAATCACAGTCATTTTTTCATAAACTTATTTGTCAATTGTACGTACAGTAAGGGAGTTGTTGTCACAATTTGACCTGTAGTAAGTCAATCTGGTCACTAGGAAAGTACTACAACCTTTGGAACATGAAAAAATCCATTTGGTGAATTACTGTAAGTTTTACATAAAAATATTTGCGTACTGTGTGTAGAATACACAAAAGTAAACTAAAGCAGTCTAGGTGAATACGCATCAAATATCAAACCTAAAACTATATTTACCCTGTTTGGCAACTTTTTTTTTGAAAACTTGACTATGTTCGTGGCGCTGTCCACGTATGTGGTACTGAAGGTCATGATCCAGTCTGAACCTTGGGTAAATTTGGTTTTATATTCAGATATTCACCGAGATATTCAATATCTCGTGAGCTGAATATTGTTCCTACACAAATAACATTGTTTCAATATTTTATTCTTCCTCAAAACGAGCTTTCCTTCAGGTTTGCACTTTGCAGATGGTCCCTTCTTAGAAGCCTGCGCATAGAGATCAATGTATTTTGTCCACTGCGAAGGAAAGATCGTTTTGAGGAAAAATAGGTTGTAGCTTCTGGTGTTATATGTGTAGTTATATGTGATAGGTGTTTTGTGTAGCAACAACGTTTAGTTCACGAGTTATTGAACGCGAAAGTCCGCGAATGTGCGAATATGCGAATATAAAACCAACTTTACCTAAGTTCGTGTAGGCCGTACTGAATCAGCTCTGAAGTGAACAGCTTCTGTAACTTTAATGAGGATTAATCTTTCATTTATACAGTCAAATATGCAATGTTATTTTACATTTGATTATTTTGTTCACTTTCTGTACCTGAAAACTAATGTTAGACCTACATGAAAAGCATAGTTTATTTTATTAGTATATTTGCTCTGTTGTTTGCTTTTGCTTGTGGGTAGATTATTTGTTCTTATTTTCTTTATTTTATTTGACAGTAGTCTTTTTTACCCTGAACAGCACATACCGAATCATACCGGGACCGTGGACCTAAAATCGTGATACAAACTGAACCGTGAGCTATTTGAACCATTGCAGCGCTATCTCTGACACTGTTTATCTGTGTTTGTAGTGCTAATCGATTCCTCATCCATGTGGACAATATTAGTTGTTAGTGTGTACACATACACAATCAAGCAGAAGTTATCTTATGTAGACAACTTTAAAAGAAGTTATCTATTTCTATAGTTTGTACAAAATCTTTTCATTTTTTTCAAAACATGTGTTTGTAGTTCTAATCGAATCCTGATACATGATATTCACCATCTTTAAATTAAACGGTATGATGTCATAAATCAACTTCATATCGTGACGCAAAAACGCTGATTCTTTATCGAGTTAACGTTATATTGAAACACTATAGAAAATAGTGAAATCACAACTAGCCCCTCTACCAGTAAACAAACTAGTGCCGGACAGTCAACATGTCATAAACACTGACAGTGTGCGTGTGTGTGTGTGTGTGTGTGTGTGTGTGTGTGTGTGTGTGTGTGTGTGTGTCACGCGCACCTGTGTGTGGGGCTGTCCGGGCACGAGCTCGTTGTTGTGCTCGCGCAGCGTCAGTCCGGCGGTCACGGGCGCGGGGAACAGGCTGAGTGAACACATCTGCACAGAACACACACATTACATTCACTTCTGCATGAGGATATCATATACACACGTACGACTAGCAACGCATAATCAGGGGTTAAACATTATATTTAGCTTCACGGGTGTGTTGTTGTGTGTTACTCACTTCCCGATGAGGTAAATATAAGGACAGAGCTGTACCGCAGCTGAACTCGCGCCTTTACTTTTACGGAAGCCCCGAGGAAGCACAACACCACACCGACGAACAACGCGTTTTCATAACAAAAGTCCTGTATCTGTTGCCTAATTTAGAATGATCACTTTCGGTTTTAACCATGGTGTTACTTTAGTAAAACTGTAGCAAAGTTTTTTGGGGTTTTTTTGGCAGATTTTTTTTTCTTTTCTACTAAAATCATGGTTAAAGTCGGCATGAAATCAAAATTGACCGTATACTTTGTTAGCGGATATTACTAGTCTTGTGGTGAACAATTAATCCGTGCAAGTTAATATACAGAAAAAAATTGTTTGCCGAAGTTATCTTTAATCAAAGTCTGTAAAGTTACTTCCGGGTCTGGAATGGTTATTTTTTCTGATGAAGTAGGCTTGACGGATTGGGTTATTTAATCGCTTCACCACTCCCTCAACCGTTACTCTGCTGTGGGCGAGAGATGGAGAGGAGGAGCGCTGGAGTAAAACCCTCTGTTCAATATTCCCTTTCACTCGGAAATGGGTCACAACACTTGAGAAAAGTCGTTTGCAACTTCCGGTTCACGCGGACTTTAAAGTCCCCATGAAATCAAAATTGGTGCATAAATACAGGGCTGCCAACTCTCAGGCATTCAAAAGAAAAAAATCGGACAAGCAAAGAGGACACTGACACCGACAGACAAGACAGAGCAGGTTTCTTTTGATATGAAACAAACTCTCAGCTCTCAGATTCTTTACATTTTTGTTATGAAATACAATAAATATAGTTTTGGCGCTTGTTAATGTGACGTGTCAGATCACTGTAGCGCCTCAGTTCAAGCGGCACCGATCATCTCTTATGGCTCGTTTCCACTGAGCGGTACGGTACAGTACGGTACGCAATTATTTGCGTTTCCACTGTCAAAAGTTGTGAATGAGACCAAAATGCGAACAGTACCGTATCACTTTTTGGGTACCCTTCCGTTGAGGTACAGCACAGTGGTACGGTACAAAGGGTGGAGCTAGACTCACTGCAGAATGCTGATTGGTTGACAGAGAATCGTCACTTGCGCGTGCTAAAAGGGGAATGACAACATTGGAAGTGCAATTTTTTTATATACTGTAGAAATTTAATATTACTGTTATTGTGTCACGAAATATGATAATACATAATCATAGTGTGGCATTTGGGGGATGTGAAGTGATGAAAAAAGATGTTAAAGTACAACAGATAAAATCAAAAGAAAACCTTTCTTATGTTGAGGCTGTTAAGAGAACAGAGCAGGAAAAGAAGAATCAGAGCGGAGGAAGTATAAAAAGGGTGATCATCACCAAGAAAAGAAGAAAATAGTGAGTGACATCATAGCAGGGCTGATAAATGCTACAGCTGAAGTCAGGTCTAAAGCTGAAAGAATCCAGATTATTGTTAAAGCAGCAAGACATCACTTCGATATGACAGGATTAAAGTGGGAAGAAGTGAGGGATGAACTCAGTGTCGAGTCAAGAGACAACATGTATAGGTTAATAATTTTTGTAATGCTAATCCTTCAATGGAATGCAAGAAGCTTGATCGCAAATGGGCAGGATTTCAAGCAATTTATCAGGAGTAGAAGAGAAAAGCCAGATGTTATATGCATTCAGGAATCCTGGGTAAAGCCTAATTTGGACTTTATAATACATGGATACGTATCAGTTAGACAGGATAGGGAAATGGTGGTGGAGGGGGGATGTATAACATTTATAAGACAAGGGATTCCGCATAGGGTGTTCGGTATAGGAAAGGAGCAAGAATATGTAGTGGTAGAATGGGGTGAAAGGAAACAAATTGTAGTTATAAATTATTACAATCCGTGTAGGAAATTAGATATAAGCAAACTTGAGGAAATAGAGGGGCAAGACAATAATAATATTGTATGGTGTGGGGATTTCAATGCGCATAATGCATTGTGGGGTAGTGAGAAGATGGATAGTAATGGACAAGTAATTGATGAGGAAAACTTAGTATGTTTAAATGATGGAAGTAAGACAAGGATAGAGGTTAGTACTGGGAAGGAATCTGTACTTGACCTCACACTGGTGTCCAGTATGGCAGCGATATGTAATTGGAGTGTCTATAAGGATGGGACAATAGGAAGTGATCATTATCCAGTATTGTGTAAAATTAATATTTCATTATCTCAAAGTATAGAAGAAAGAGGAGGAAGATGGATATTTGATAACGCTAATTGGGAACATTTTCAGAAAGAAAGGGACAGATGTCTGAGCCAGATTGAGTATAATGATGATAGAGACACTGGAAAATAAAATAAAGAAAGGTATAATAACAGCGGCAATGGAGTCTATTCCAAAAAGTACCGTAAAGAGGAAAATCGTACCATGGTGGGATGAGGAATGTAAAGAAGCAGTCAGAAATAGGAACAAAGCATTTAAAATAATGAAAAGAACTCATAACTTCATGCACATGATTCAATATTAATATGCTCAGGCAATAGTAAGGAAAACAATTAGACAGCCAAAAAGAACATATTGGAGGAATTATTGTAGCTCAATTGGGAATGCAACTCAGATTGGAGAGGTGTGGACAATGATTAAAAAGATGGGTGGTGAAAGGAGAGAGTGGAGTTACCCAGTTTTGAGTAGTGGAAATGAAAGTGCAGTGACAAATAAGGAAAAGGCTGAAATTCAATTCAATTCAATTCAAGTTTATTTGTATAGCGCTTTTCACAATACATATTGTTTCAAAGCAGCTTTACAGAAAATGCATTTCAGAAATATACATACAAAAATACAGTTAGTTAATCATAAATTTAGGGCATAACATATCGCCGGCGTTGGGTCGTCTCTTCACAGGCGTCGAGTCGTCTCATCACAGGCGTCGAGTCGTCTCTTCACAGGCGTCGAGTCGTCTCTTCACAGGCGTCGAGTCGTCTCTTCACAGGCGTTGGGTCGTCTCTTCACAGGCGTTGGGTCGTCTCATCACAGGCGTCGAGTCGTCTCTTCACAGGCGTTGGGTCGTCTCTTCACAGGCGTCGAGTCGTCTCATCACAGGCGTTGGGGCATCTGAAGTCTCCATGAGAGGCTGGATACATAACTGGAGCTGACGAACTCTATTTGAGTTATAGGGACAGGCGTCCCGAGATAACAACAAAAAAGGCAGATGGGAAATAATTAGCGTAGCTGCTGTTCATAATATGAATGCATTTGATCTGATTTAACTGTAGTATAAAAGGTATGAGATGCATTATGTGAATGCTTGGCTAAAGAGATGCGTCTTTAATCTAGTTTTAAACTGGGAGAGCGAGTCTGAGCCTCGGACAGTATCAGGAAGGCTATTCCAGAGTTTAGGAGCTAGATGTGAAAACGCCCTCCCTCCTTTAGTGGACTTAGTTATCCTCGGTACGACCAGAAGCCTCGAATTTAGCGATCTTAAAGAGCGCGATGGATTATATGGCGATAGAAGATCTCTTAAATACACAGGAGCTAAACCATTTAGGGCTTTATAGGTCAGTAACAACACTTTGTAATTGATACGGAACTTAATAGGTAACCAGTGTAGAGATGATAAGATCGGTGTTATATGATCATATTTTCTTGACCTATTAAGAACTCTAGCGGCTGCATTTTGGACTAACTGTAGCTTGTTTACGGAGGATGCAGGACAACCAGCTAATAAAGCATTACAGTAATCTAGTCTCGAGGTCATGAATGCATGAACTAACTTTTCTGCATCAGAAACTGATAGCATATTACGTAGCTTAGCAATGTTTCTAAGGTGGAAAAAGGCTGTTCTTGTGACATTTGAAATATGATTTTCAAAAGACAGGTCGCAGTCTAGTATAACACCCAGGTCTTTTATTGTAGAGGATAAAGTAACAGGACGTCCATCTAGATTAAGGTTGTATTGTAAGAGGTTTTGTGGGCAGTTTTTTGGACCAATCAGTAATACCTCCGTTTTATCTGAATTTAATAGAAGAAAATTACACGTCATCCAATATTTTATATCTTTAACACACTCTGTCATTTTAGATAATTAATGTTATCATCTGGTCGTGATGAAATATATAATTGAGTGTCATCAGCATAACAGTGGAAACTTATTCCATGTTTTCTTATAATATTACCAAGTGGCAGCATATAAATTGAGAATAGCAGGGGGCCTAATACAGATCCCTGCGGCACTCCATAATTTACTGACGTTATCTTTGATTTTCCCCCATTTAAATAGACAAAATGGTAACGGTCTGATAGGTACGATCTAAACCAGCTTAATGCCTGTCCCTGTACACCAGTGTAATTTTGAAGTCGATCTAAGAGTATTTTATGGTCTATAGTGTCGAACGCAGCACTAAGATCGAGTAAAACTAGTATTGAGATACAGCCTTGGTCAGAAGCTAAAAGTAAATCATTTGTAATTTTAACGAGTGCAGTTTCTGTGCTATGATGTGGCCTGAATCCTGACTGAAATTTTTCATAGATATCGTTTTCTTGCAAGAAAGAGCACAATTGAGCGGACACAACTTTCTCTAGTATTTTAGACATAAATGGAAGATTTGAAATGGGTCTGTAATTTGCTAGATTATTTGGATCTAATTGTGGTTTCTTAATAAGAGGTTTAATAACTGCCAGCTTGAATGTTTTTGGAACATGTCCTAAAGATAGAGACGAGTTAATAATATTGAGGAGAGGCTCTTCCACTACAGGTAACACTTCTTTCAGTAGTTTAGTGGGTATTGGATCTAATAAACATGTTGTTGGTTTAGATGCAGTGATAAGTTTATTTAGCTCTTCCTGTTGTAAAGCGCTGTAGTTGTTGTTGAGGGGCGATAATTGAGGCTGAATCATAAGACGCTGTCAAAGATTGTACATTTACAATTGTGTTTCTGATGCTTTCTATTTTCTCAGTGAAGAAATTCATGAAATCATTACTACTAATATGTAACGGAATATTTTGGTCAGGTGATGTTTGTTTATTTGTTAATCTAGCCACGGTGTTAAATAAAAACCTTGGATTGTTTTGGTTATTTTCTATTAGTTTGCGGAGATGTTCAGCCCTGGCTGCTTTTAGAGCCTTTTTATAACGTGACATACTGTCTTTCCACGCGATTCTAAAGACCTCTAAATTAGTTTGTTTCCATTTGCGCTCTAAGTTACGAGTTTCTCTCTTGATAACATGCGTAGCACTGTTGTACCATGGTGCTTTAGTTTTCTCTCTAACCTTTTTTAATCTAATTGGTGCAACAGTTTCTAATGTACTAGAGAAAATGGTGCTCATACTGCTAGTCATTTCCTCTAGCTCATCTGTTAGTTTGGGTTCACTGAGAAGCTGAGATAGATTAGGTAAGCTATTCAAGAATCTATCTATAGTGGTTGGAAGGATTGTTCTGCCTGGTCGATAACGCGGCGCAACATGACACATTTCAGCCGTACGTAGTATGCAAGTTACCATGTAATGATCAGTGACATCATCACTTTGCGGTATAATATCTATATCTATATCTATATCTATATCTATATCGGTTGGATCGGTTCCATATGATATAATTAAATCGAGTGTATGATTAAGACCAGGCCCGGGGTGGGTAATCGGGAGAATCGGGAGAATTCCCGGTGGGCCGCTTCACTTTTGGGCCGGTCGAGGAATTTTTTTATTTATTTTTTTTTATTTTTATTTTTACATTTGTCACGTTTAGACTATACACGTTCTGCATTCGGACACCGCAGCGCGCAGCCTCTGCTTGGGTTGTACCATGTGAGGCAGTTCTCCCCTCCCTTCCAATAGAGTTGGTTGGGTCCATTTAGCGCGTCTTTTCCAAAACGTTTTCTCAGGTACCGATAGCTGGGCCGGCGCTACCGTAACGGTACGCGTCAGGGAGGATGGATGGGAGAAAGAGGCCAGGAGGGGCTGAAAAAGCCAGGTTGAAAAAAAGAAAGGCATTGGAGGAGGATGCTGTCAAATGTGCCAAGCTTACAGATTTATTTGCAGATTTTAGGACAAACAGCAGGTAAAGAGAGATAGGCCTAGTAATGATTAGCAATAGCAACGCTGCAATGTAATTATTCTGTTAATACCGTTGTATCGTTGTCAACCTATTCACAAGAAAAATATAAAATTGAATTAAAATATTAGCCTTTTTGTATCACTCAATACATAGAACAGGAGAGAGGCCGCACTATGCATAAATAGTTTTTATTTGCTCAAACGCGTTTCGGCGCGTTTAATTAGAATAATTTAACTGAATAATTAGAGTAGGCTATTTAGAACAGGAGAGAGGCCGCACACTGAAGAAGGCACGCGCCGAAACGCGTTTGTGCAAATAAAAACTATTTATGCATAGTGCGGCCTCTCTCCTGTTCTAAATACTCTAATTATTCAGGCCAGCACTCTTAAAGTTTAAGTTAAGGCTAATCATTGAGTGAAGCCCGCTCCTATTCCCATTTACTTATCACTCAATACATGTCATGGCGATTCATAGACTTTGCAAATAATATACAATTTAATATTGATAACAAAACTCAAGCTTGATCTGTGTATGCAGTAAAATGACCTCTAACATTAGTTCAATATGCCTCTTTGTGGAAGAGTGGGATACATTTCAAATGCTTTCTTTCTTTCTTTCTTTCTTTCTTTCTGCTTTTGTTAATTTATCAACCTATTCTTGTGGAATATTTTTTGTTAACTTCTTCTGTGAATTATTATTTAACCTTTACATTATTTGTTGAACATGGTATTAATAAAAACTACACAATAGTAAGAGCTGAACTGGTACTTCATTTATCCAATTTGGAAAAAATGCTAATTTTGAATTCCACCGGAAAAAGTGGGCCGGTCTTGGGCCTGAAACTCCCGGGCTGAAAAGTGGCCCCACTCCGGCCCTGATTAAGACGATGAGTGGGACCACTAACGTTTTGCTTGACCCCAAAGGAGTTTAATAAATCTGTAAACGCAGCCCCTAACGCATCATTTGTGTTATCAACGTGTATGTTGAAATCTCCAACAATTATTGCCTTATCGACATTGACTAATAGATCTGAGAGAAAATCTGCAAACTCTTTTAGGAAATCAGCGTAAGGCCCTGGCGGTCTATATACAGTAGCCAAGGCTAGAGATAATAGGGATTTCTTTCTTACATCTAAGAGCGTAACATTTAGCACAAGTACTTCAAACGAATTAAACCTGTGGCCTGTTTTCTGAGTAACATTAAGAATATCTCTATAGATTGTTGCAACACCGCCGCCACGACCAATCAGACGGGGCTCATGCTTATAACAGTGTCCTGGGGGAGTAGACTCATTTAGACCGAAATAATCATTAGATTTAAGCCAGGTTTCAGTAAGGCAGAGTACATCGATGCTGTTATCAGTGACCATTTCATTTACAATAACCGGCTTAGGTGTAAGCGATCTAATGTTTAGAAGACCTAGCTTTAGAAATTGTTTTTGTTCACTAATATTGAGATTTTCTGGTTTAATCACAATTAGATTTTTTTTAGATCCTGCAGTAGATTTATTGTTTGGCCTCACTAAACGAGGAATAGACACAGTTTCTATAAAGTGTTCTACACTGGTACTTATATCAATTAATTTGGGACAGCAAAGAATGTGATTTGGACTTTGACTTACTAGTCATATGGTGTGTAACGTCTTGGAGATGTTGTCCGACAGAACAGCCGCTCCGATTCTGCTGGGGTGCAGGCCATCAGCACGGTAGAGCCTGGGTCGCTCCCAAAACAGATTTCCAATTATTTACAAAGAGCAGTCTCTGTTCATTACACCATGACATTAACCATTCATTTAGTGCAAACAATCTACTGAACCTTTCTTGTCCTTGTCGGTACGTGGGAAGCGGTCCAGACACGACGATCTTTGCTTCAGGCGATGTTCTGCGTACCGTCTCGATCAGGCTCCTGTAGTCCCTCTTCAGAACCTCCGTCTGCCGCAGCCTGATGTCGTTCACCCCAGCGTGTATCAAAATGTATCAAATAACCCTTCCGAGACCCTTCTGAGACGTGGTCCGTTCTCATTCGTGTTTCTTCATCTGGGTCTGATTCCGGTTCATACATGTACAGCTGAATACCTTACAGAACAGCGGGTCTCTCACTCTCAGCCATTCTGCTTCGACTGACTGTTTATTCCCATAGGTATGCAACTGAGAAATGTTTAAGTTACGCCCTTATCCAAAAGCAGGGCGGGGATATGCAGCTCATTTACATTTAAGGTGGTATACACCAAAACTGCTCTTTTTAAAACAGGCCCCAAAAATGACATTTTCTAATGGTTATAATAAATGATCTGTGGGGTATTTTGTGCTGAAATACATTCTGACGAATACAAATACATTCTGGGGACACCCAGGACCAACATTACATCTTGTAAAAAGGGGGCAATAGGTGCTCTTTCATGCACGTCTCCTCCTGAAGTGACTCGCTGCGTGCAGTGCATCCAAACATTATTTTCAAGCCGCATCCTCGCTTCAATCTCAAATGTTATTGTTTGCCTAAAATGGTGTAGACAAACTATATAA
This sequence comes from Phoxinus dragarum, assembly GCA_033366665.1. Taxonomy (NCBI): domain Eukaryota; kingdom Metazoa; phylum Chordata; class Actinopteri; order Cypriniformes; family Leuciscidae; genus Phoxinus; species Phoxinus dragarum. The sequence goes on from JARPMJ010001767.1 coordinate 138,277, forward strand.
TAAACTATGACTAGTAGGGACACAATCAGCCCCACTCAGTCTCTCCATATAAAAAGTGTTGTCTGCCGGATTTTCCTCCTCTTTGTTTACTTCCAAGAGTTCTGTTGGATTTAACTCTGGTTAAAGATTCGATTGGTTGTTAATTCTGACCAATCGAAGTGGAGTTATAAAAATACGTTCAAGACCCATCTGGCCAACGAGTGATGTGGATGTTGTCACGTGACTGCATTTTGGTTCGTCTCATCCACTGATTGGGACCAGAGCAATGGTGTGCTGTGAAAAGGAACCAAAACGCCTGAGAAATGCTACAAAGTATAATTTTTCTCCCTTGGTCCGGACCAAATGAACCGAACTACAGATGTGAAAGCCCCCATAAATCACTCTCCAGAACATTCTCATTCACGGTTTCATGCTGGTGTAATAATCTCCCCACCCTCATCTCAATGCAGAATCCCTGACTGCATTCAAAAGACAGCTGAAAACTCATCTCTTCTGTGAGCATTTAAAAAAACCTTTCCTTTTCCTTAATCCTCCCTTGTCTGGCGTATGAGCAATGCCTGAACTGTGTGTTTTGAGCACTTCTTGAGTTGTTCTCACGATGACTCGCTTGCTTTAGTCCTCATTTGTAGCTTTAGACAAAGGCATCTGCTAAATGACTAAATGTACTTATAAGTTATTAAAATCAAAGGTTGTATTTGTTAGCATTAGTTAATGCACTGTGAACTAACATGAACAGCTGGATTTTTTACTATCATTAACAAAGATGAATAAACACAGTAACAAATGTATTGCTCATTGTTAGTTCATGTTAGTTAATACATTAATGTTAACTAGTGAACCGTATTGTAAAGTGTTGGCAATTAGTTAATTACGAAACCAGTACATAACGAAACCTACCAATTCACAAAAGTAACGGAATGCATAGCTGATATAAAAAATTGGATGACTAGTAATTTCTACTACTAAATTCAGAAAAAACAGAGATTCTAATTATTGGACAAAAAACTTCCACACGTAATAACCTAGAGTACTGTCTAACACTTGATGGCTGCTCTGTTAAGTCTTCGTCGTCGGTTAGGAACCTGGGTGTGTGTGTGTGTGTGTGTGCTCTTTGATAACAATCTTTAATTTGAAAGTCATGTGTCTAGTATCTGTAAAACCGTTTTCTTCCATCTTAAAAATATATCTAAATTACGTCATATGCTCTCAATGAATAATGCAGAACAATTAGTTCATGCGTTCATGACCTCAAGGCTAGATTATTGTAATGCTCTACTGGGTGGTTGCCCTGCACGCTTAATAAACAAACTACAGCTAGTTCAAAACGCAGCAGCTCGAGTTCTTACCAGAACCAGGAACTATGACCATATTAGCCCCGTTCTGTCAACACTGCATTGGCTGCCTATTAAACATCGTATAACTTTTAAAATATTGCTGATCACTTACAAAGCACTAAATGGTTTAGCTCCGCAGTACTTGAGCGAGCTCTTAACGCATTATAGTCCTTCACGTCTACTGCGATCTCAAAATTCCGGCCAGTTAATAATACCTAGAATATCAAAATCGACTGCTGGCGGCAGATCCTTTTCCTATTTAGCACCAAAACTTTGGAACAGTCTTCCTACCATTGTCCCGGGAAGCAGACACACTCTGTCAGTTCAAATCTGGACTAAAAACACATCTCTTCGGCCTAGCATACACATAACACATTATAGACTTCTATAACTCAATGTTAGGCTGCATAGTTTAGAACAGCCGGGACCGGGAACACTTCCCGTAATCCTGATGTACTTGGTACATCATAAGAAGGATGGCGTCTACGCTAATATTAGTCTCTCTGTCTATCCCGAGGTTTACCGCTGTCCACCGGAACCAGGCCGTATCCAGATCTGATGAAGGACCAGCGCCAGGACACGACGACGCCGCTGACCTGAAGTGTCAACCAGTCTCTCCTCCTCTCCACTCGACTTCAACCAACCAGAACTGGACAAATACTCTGATTCATTCTGAACTTCTGACCTGTAATGCTCCTGAATCATAATCATACACTGTTCGCTCGTTGGCCAGAGGAGAACTGGCCCCCGACTGAGCCTGGGTTCTCCCAAGGTTTTTTTCTCCATTCTGTCCCTGATGGAGTTTTGGTTCCTTGCCGCTGTTGCCTTACCTTCTGGCTTGCTTAGTTGGGGACATTTAATATTCAACAATATTATAGATCTGCCTTAAAGGTTTTTTGTATTATTTTCATGTTATCACTGTGAAGCTGCTTTGATACAATCTGTATTGTAAAAAGCGCTATATAAATAAAGATGACTTGACTTGACTTGACATATTAATACTCTGTTAGCTCGGCTAGATGAGTAAACACTGTTCCTGCGTTCCTGACATGGGTCAGACCCTCAGTATATCCAGAATACACACACTAGTTTACAAAACTATGATTTCCAATTCATTATAGAGAACAATAGTCATACACACACAGTGTTGAGGAGTCACTATTACATGTAACAGAGTTACGCAATTTAATTACATGCAACTGTAATCAGTTACTGAGAAAAAATGTATAATTAAATTAGTTACTTATGAAAATGTTAACGATTACAAAGCGGTTACATCTGGATATTTTCTGTAGAAAGCTAGAATATGTGGAATAATATTAATGTGTGGCTTTGCCTGTTTTTGATGTGCTTCCGGACGTTTAGAAAAGCTTTTGACCGGCTCTTCAGACAATCTGTCTAAGAGTGATATTGTCAGGTCAAATACAAAAGGATCCAAAAGCAAAGGTAAATCAAAGCAAAGTCTTTCATGTCCAACAAAAATCAGCTCTTAGATAGATAGCTCAAAACTGGAACTCAAATGGGCTCTCCAGGAAGACAGCTTCACATGGATACTTTGTCGGGAGAGACTTGGATGAACAGAACAAACTCTCAGATAGATGGGTCCTTGTAGAAGGCAGTCGGGCTGAGATTTACAGATGTGGCTCGTCACAACAGGTAACAGGAAACAGGGAACAACAAGGCGAATGCTGCTACACAAGACAACACATGGTAAGATATCCTTTTGCTGACAAACATAAGAGAGCCGTACTCACACAATAATCCGACACAGAACAGAGAGAACAAACACTAGAAGTAGACTGGGTAATCAGACAAGACAAGACACAGGTGTGAGCGCAAAGCAGCGAGAGCGCTGATTATGATGATCAACCGGTGAAGACAGAGTGAAACACGAGAGTAAGTGTGTGCGCTGAAGAATGAGAGAGATGGGTGTGTGAATGAGTGTGTAAATGAGTGTGTGTGGTGGTAATAGAGTGAGAGAGAACAGAGAAGTAACCCAGATCCTGACAGTACCCCTCCCTCAACGAGCGCCACCAGGCGCTCCCAAGGAAGAGGCTTGACGAGACCGATAGAAATCCTCGATGAGCGAGCGGTCCAGGACGTCCCGGGCCGGAATCCACTGCCTCTCCTCAGGACCGTAGCCCTCCCAGTCCACCAGGAACTGGTGGCCACGTCCCCGAGGACGAACATCAAGGAGCCTGCGAACTCTGTAAATGGGGTCCACCTCGTCGAGAGGCGGAGGAGGAAGGGCGGGACGGGCGGGGAGCGCGAATGACAGGCTTGATACAGGACACATGAAAAACAGGGTGTACCCGACGTAACTGACGAGACAATCTTAGTTTGACAGCTACTGGACTAAGGACTTTCAAATAGAAAAAGGACCAACAAAACGGGGCATAAGCTTCTTAGAGCCCTCGTGAACAGGTAGATTCTGGGTGGAAAGCCACACCTTTTGCCCACAAACGTAGCGAGGGGCTCTAACCCAACGACGATTTTGCAGCTCTGCGAGTGCGCTCCCTGGTACGACATAACGCAGATCTCACTCTCCTCCAAGTACGCTTGCACCTCAGAATAAAAGCTTGTACGGATGGTACGGAAGTCTCAGACTCCTGAGAAGCAAAAAGTGGAGGTTGGTAACCGAGACAACTCTCAAAAGGAGATAACCCAGTGGCGGACGAGGGTAGCGAATTATGGGCATATTTGGCCCAGGCTAGCTGGTCACACCAGGATGCTGGGCTCTGTGAAGTCAAGCTGCGCAACATACGTCCGAGAATCTGATTGGTCCGTTCGGCTTGTCCATTGGTCTGGGGATGGAATCCTGACGACAGACTGGGGGGATGCCCCAATCAGTCGGCAGAACTCCCTCCAGAACTGAGAGGCAAATTGGGGCCCTCTGTCAGACACAATGTCCGAAGGGAGACCATGAATCTTAAATACGTGATCTACCATTGTCTGGGCGGTTTCACGAGCGGACGGAAGTTTAGGAAGCGGAATAAAACGAGCAGCCTTAGAAAAACGGTCGACTACAGTGAGAATAACCGTGTTACCGGCGGATGATGGGGAGACCGGTAACGAAATCTAAAGCAATGTGCGACCAGGGGCGTGACGGAATAGGAAGTGGTCTGAGGAGACCCGCAGGCGGGGTATTGCTTGACTTTGTTTGGGCACAGACAGGACAGGAAGCTACAAACTGACGTATGTCACGTTCTCTCGTGGGCCACCAAAATCTGCGACGAATAGTGGCCAAAGTACCCTTAACACCAGGATGTGCGACCAACTTAGAGGCGTGGCCCCACTGGAGGACGGACGAACGAGCGGTCGTGGGAACAAATAAGGTCCCCTGTCGGGGCACGAGGAGGTCTGACAGTGAGTGAGAGAGCCCTCCTCACAGTCTGCTCAACTCCCCAGACGGCAGCTCCGACCACGCAATGCTGGGGTAAGATAACCTCCTTGGTCGAAGCTGCCTCTGTGGAGCCGAACAGCCGCAAGAGGGCATCGGGCTTAATGTTCTTGGAACCTGGCCTAAAAGAGATCGAAAAATTAAAACGCCTAAAAAATAATGCCCAACGGGCCTGACGAGCATTAAGTCTTTTGGCGGAGCGGATGTACTCAAGGTTACGGTGGTCAGTCCAAACGATAAACGGAACGCTGGTTCCCTCCAACCAGTGCCGCCACTCCCCCAAGGCTAACCGAATCGCCAAAAGCTCTCGATTACCAACATCATAATTGCGCTCCGCTGGTGAAAGACGATGGGAAAAAAAAGCGCACGGATGAACCTTGTCATCTAGAGAAGAACGTTGCGACAAAATAGCCCCGACCCCTACATCGGAAGCGTCGACCTCAACAATAAATTGTCTCTCAGGATCCGGGGTGACTAAAATGGGCGCGGAGGTGAACAGCCTCTTGAGTAGATTGAACGCGTCTTGTGCCATCTCTGACCAAACAAACTGAGAGTTAGTCGAGGTGAGGGCAGATAGAGGAGCGGCAACTTGACTAAAGTTACGAATAAATCGTCTGTAAAAATTAGCAAAGCCTAAAAACCGCTGGAGAGCAACTCGAGAATCTGGAACGGGCCAATCGAGAACCGCCCGCACCTTTTCGGGATCCATGCTGATACCCTCAGCAGAGACCACTGAACCAAGAAAGGTGACCGATTGAGAATGAAAAGCACACTTTTCAGCCTTAACAAAGAGCCGGTTCTCGAGTAGTCGTTGTAAGACCCGACGAACGTGTTGAACGTGTACTTCGAGTGAGGGTGAGAAAATGAGGATGTCGTCCAGATACACGAACACAAAAACATTTAACATGTTGCGCAAAACATCATTGACCAACGCCTGAAATACAGCGGGAGCGTTGGCCAGCCCGAACGGAAGAACGCAATACTCAAAGTGACCAACAGGGGTGTTAAACCGCGGTCTTCCATTCGTCTCCCTGCTTAATACGAACAAGGTGGTATGCGTTGCGCAAGTCCAATTTAGTAAAAATCTTTGCGCCCTGCAAGATCTCGAAAGCCGACGACATAAGGGGCAAGGGATAGCGGTTCTTGACCGTTATGTCGTTCAGCCCCCCGATAATCGATGCAAGGGCGCAATGATCCATCCTTCTTTTTTACAAAGAAGAAACCAGCACCTGCTGGCGAGGAGGACGGGACAATGATCCCGGCATCAAGAGATTCGGAAAGATACTTCTCTAAAGCTCTCGTTCGGGTGCCGAGAGAGAATATAATCTACCACGGGGTGGCGTGGTACCGGGAAGGAGATCGATGCAACAATCGTAGGGGCGGTGAGGTGGTAGAGAAACGGCCCGGGAACGACTGAAAACCGCTCGCAAATCGTGGTACTCCTCCGGGACCCCAGTCAGATCACCAGGCTCCTCCTGAAAAACAGACACAGAAGAAACCACAGGAATAGCAGACACTAAACAATTAACATGACATGAAAGACTCCACGACAAAATGGTATTCTTGACCCAGTCAATATGAGGGCTATGCTGGACTAACCAGGGATGACCTAACACAATGGGGGTAAAGGGGGACTGAAAAATAAGAAAAGAAATTGTCTCTTGATGATTTCCTGAGATAGTGAGACTCACCGGACTGGTGACACAGTGAACGTTAGAAAGAATACTACCATCCAGGGCAAAGACGGTGGTGTTCCCCTTTAAGTCCACCAGGGGGATGTTATGTTCCCGAGCCCATCTCTCATCAATAAAGTTCCCCTCAGCCCCCGAGTCGATCAATGCGGGGCATGAAGCAGTGAAACCGGCCCAACGAAGGACGACGGGCAGGGTGGTACTGGACTTGGGTGGAGAGGATGTCACAGTCGCGCTCGCCAGTACTCCTCTGTCTACCGGCGAGCTCTGGCTTTTACTGGACAAGAAGCTGCGAAGTGGCCAGCCGTGCCGCAGTAAAGACACAATCTGTTGGAGATGCGATGTTGTTTCTCCTCTGGCAGAAGACGAATGCTACCCAACTGCATGGGCTCTGGATCAGGTCTAGCAGTGACAGGAAACGAAGACTCGCGAAGAGGGTGGAAGCTGCACGAGCACGGCGCCGTTGCTCAAAGCACTTATCCAGGCAAATTGCCAGCTCTATCAGTTGGTCGAGCTGGGCCGGTGAGCCGCGAGCATAAATCTCCTCCTTCAGATCCACATTCAAACCCTCCAGGAAACGTGCGACCAGAGCAGGCTCATTCCAGTCAGCTGTGGTGGAAAGGGTGCGAAATTCGATCGCGAAGTCAGCCACAGTTCTCCTCCCCTGACGAATCGTGGTGAGAAGACGCGAAGCCTCGCGTCCGAAAACCAATTGGTCGAAAAACTTTAATCATCTCCTCTTTAAAGAGATCAAAACAGTGACAACAGGGAGTCCCAGCCTCCCAAGTGGAGGTTCCCCACTCACGAGCGCGCCCAGTCAATAACGAAATCACATAGGCGATGCGGGAGCGATCCTCCGCATAAGTCTGGGGTTGCAGGGAAAAAGCAACCTCACACTGAGTCAAAAAGGCTCTACACTCAGTCGGCTCACCTGCATAACATGGAGGATTGTTCACACGGGGTTCAGGAAGAGATGGAGGTCTCTGAACATCTCGAGATT